>APFE031291953.1:29044-63085 GCA_000404065.3 Pinus taeda
GTTTGTCACTAGAAAGTCTTAGGCTTCTAGGGAGGTTGGTTTTGTCCGCAAGATTAACTCTTTCCGCATGACATATGCTAGCATAGATTCATGGTTTAATTGTTCATTTGCTTAAGTAGCTGTATTTCTATTACAAAAATGTAGAGTAGATTGGTTATGTTTTAGTTTGCTTCCATTTGTGCCTTCATTCAATTAGCAGGTTAGCAAGGAGAAAAACATCACCATAAGGTTTTCAACATGTGTCTCGGCCTCACCTCCTCCCTCTGGGACCATGCCTCGAGGAAGAAACCCTTCAGCAACCCCAAAAACACATATTTCTAGTTCTTGCATGAGCTTTGGAGTTTGTTATCTTGATTCAATACTTGGTTCATTTCATTGTCAAATTTTTCCATCAATCTCTTTTTGTAATAAGAAATCACTCATATTCTCATTTCCTTTAGCACTTTCTTCATGCATAATATGGGAAACTGATTCATGCTTTTCTAGTTTATAAGAATGTATCTTGTTGCATAGTTCTTGGAAGACGCACATGTTTTAAGCATCACAAGTACTTTAGGAGGAGGTCTAGAATTCATCACCAGCATCCATATTTCATCTCATTCACCTCAACCATCTCTTGGTCTACCCTCACCCTCACTAGTTTTTAATCCTTTTTCATTGAAATTCCCCTAGACACAATGAAATACTTAAACGGAAGGTAATAAATCACATCTTAATCAGATTATACCATGGATTTCCTTACCATCCCATCCATGACAAACCTAACCAATCACCATCAATCATGTGTCGCATAGCTGACGTATTCATTTCAATTTTTGACTTTAGGTGTTCCAAATCTCCACCGTCGATCTGTCTCGCTTGATCCAATGGTTATCGTATCACCCGCTCGCCAACTAGCTTGGCTGATCACCACCATCGATCTGTCTCTCTTGATCCAATGGCTATTGTTTCACCTGCTTGCCAACTAGCTTGGCCAATCTCCACCATTGATCAATCCCGCATGATCGAACGACTATTATGAAATCTCGCATGAATTCTTCCATGACCGATATCCGATTGAGAGCACGTGAGAAAAGTGGTTTTCCCATGCTATTTGTCACCCACTTAAGCTAATCACGTGAAATTTAGGAATACCACTTACAGCTCTTAGGGCATGTGAGACACTGCTTACCACCAACCAAGACTGCTCCATCATTCTGCACATTTTCCATGCTTCTGTCGACACGTGACTTGATGTGATCCATCCATCTATTAACTTAATCTCCTACAATAAGACCTTCGCTACTCGTCTTCCATTAATCATGTTCATTGATCCGATTGATCCAACACTTCCTATGCACTCCTGCTTCATTACTCCTTCCTTTCGCTGATTTCGACCTTCAATTGCTCTTCCACTTGATTCCTTCCTAGACTTTGTTCTGTGTATTATTTAAACGCTGCCACTCCTGAGCTTTGATTTGGTTATTCAATTAGACTCCAATACAGTACAATCATCAAAATAATCCTTTGAGCACTATCCTCTTTCTCAGATTCTATTTGAATTCCCTGCACACTTATGTTATTCAAAATTACTCTAATCCACACACAGTTCATAATTCAATTACTCAATACACACCACACAAACTCAGAAATCACACTTCTGCATTAATAAATAAATATTTACACAATGACTTCATTCTCAACCTGAGCTTCTATATTAGTGGCCTTTCCTTTCAAAAAAGGCCTCCTAAGACCCTTCCACACCATCCAAACACTCCATAGACCTTCTAGCCATGCTCAACCACCTTCCATCCACCTGTCACATCCACAAGAACAATTAAATTGCATGCTTGATTTTACAAAAAAAATGAAAAAAGTGAAAACAGATTTAGTTTAGTTTTCTTGTTACACATTAGTATGGTTTGATTCTCTTTACTTTTGTAACTTATATAGCAACATTAGGTTAGTGTTGATTTATAAATTCTACTTAGCATAGCTGTTTAAATGGTTAATTAGGATATGGTGTAATTTAGCATTACATGTTGTTTTCTTCATTACTGCAGTAGAGTAGCTCTCTTAGAATAGATTTGCTCTTCTTCCATCAAAGAATCAAGGTTCTTCTGACTCTATAGAAGTCTGGCTTGGAATCCCTGGGGTCTCTCGCCAGGTGAACAGTGACAACATGCAGGACCTTCACCTTTACTTGTGCATATAGCACTGTCACCTCCAAGTTTGTATGAACCCTAGGTTTATAAGTAAAGTTGGTAGCCTAGGAGTTGCAACATCCTTGCTGCAATACTGGCACTCATCAGTAGTGCTCACAGGTATGACGGATTGCGGAGCCTTGGAGGAAAGGCTCGCGTAGCTGGAAGAGATTGAAGAAGAATGACTTTTGTCTGGATTCCATTAGAAGGTCCAAAAGCAACGCAAAAAGGCATGGCACAATCAACACATAGGGTTGCCCATATTCAAGGTAAATAATCTGGTGTTGTTGTATGATAGTAAGTTTTATAAATTCCTAGGGAAATTCAAAATGCATTGGTTAGGCTCGTATGCTATTAAGGAGATCATAGATGGTGGCCAGTATAGTTGGTAAAGTTGAATGGAGAACCATTCCTAGGAAAGGTGAATGGTAGTCATTTGAAGCCATACACAGGTGCCTCGATCACCTGACTAGCCAACCAAAGCATAGTATTAGCGCTCTAGGCAGTTGAAAGGAGGTGCAGGACTATAAACTATTATTACTGGGGATTACGCGATGTTGGGACTACATGCAATAGCGAAGTGTCATATGGTTCGCGACAGCGTGAAGACAGCTGTGCTGGTGTGCAGTTCTACCGTAAAGTGACCATTATAGTCACTATTCACAATGTGATTCTTGGTTTGAGACCAAATGGAGCGAGTGACAAGCATTTAAGGCGAACATTAAGGGCTAGATTTTTGAAAATATGCCTCCAATCTAGCATCAATGGACCAAATGTGGGGGGAGTGGTCAAATTCAAATTCAAAAGGTGCTATAAATTACAAAGGGTTGTCCAACAAACAACACTTGGAAATTTGAGAACTAATTTGTTGCGCGCTCAGATATTCATGAATCGAGAATTGTTCAATATTCTGAAGGTGAATTCGTTACTTGAGAAATTACTAGAGACGCTAAGATAACTATGGAATTGCACTATAGCAGCACCTGAAGAAGTCATGGATACTAGAGCAATGATCACCGAGGAAGCCACGTAGGCAATTACGGAAGTGGAAGCTCTAGAGAGCGCCAGGATAGTCGTTGAGATCCCTAAATCATAGCACATGTTGAGACTTAAGAAGGATAAATTGGCCATGATACTGGTGCACGTATTTCTTAGGAAACTATTGAGGGAAAAGTTCACAGTGGAGGAAAATGGGAAGGCCATTAATTTGGAGGCCGATCAGGAGGAAGAGTTTGAAGAAATCCTGGTAGAGGAGGAGGATGTAGAAATAGAAGTCGAAACCTAGGGTGCGGACCCTCTGTTAGGTCCCTATAATACTAGTGATTCCCCCATTACTATTGTCGTTATATCCCTTATTGCTATTGTTGTGCCCCTATTGTCCCCATATTGTTATTATTATGCCCCATAGAATCCCACTATTGTTATTTTTGTGTCGTTATATTATTATTTTTAGGTCGGTTTGGTTATATTGTGACCCCTTAGACTCCTATATATAGAAAGGCGGTTTTGTCATTTGTATCATCCAAGAATTTTTCATTATTTAAAGGATGTTACCTCATCTAAGAGGCTGAATTCTAAGACGTTTATCTATCTTTTTATCTTTTTGTGAGCTCGTTTGCTAACATTTGGTATTAGAGCTTTGGATTCTAGGGTTTTGCTGCTCCAAATAGGTCATCGTGGAATTTTCACTATAATTTTTCTTCTGTGGTGTTTCAAAAGCTAAAAAGAAAAAACATTTGAGATGAAATCGTATTGAACCTTGGGTCCAAATTTCAAAGCTTGTCTTGTTATATTTTCGGATATATGAACTGAGAAAGTTAGGGTTTTTGCAAGCTCCGGAATTTAAGCTAAAACAAGTCATCGTGGAATTTTCACTATAAATATTTTGCTACAATGTTTCAGAAGCATAAACAAAAACCCATTTGAGAAGTAACCGGTTTGAACCTTAGCGCAAAATTTTAGATCCTATCTCACTATATTTTCGGAGATATAGTCCGAGGAAGTTAGTATTTTGCAGACCCCTGAATTACATTCCAAATAGGTCACTGTGGGAAAATCATCATAACTATCTCTCTGAGCATCAGATTGAAATTTCATAAGAATTCACAGAAAGAGGATGGACTATAGTTTCTTGTATATATTTTTCACATCCATAGATAAAAACAGTGACACATGGCACATCATACAATTTCATTCTGCTGAACTAATCTATGATCAAGTCACTATGGGAGATTTGGCATAACTCTTTCTTGGAGAACCCAATTTGGATCAGACTAGTGGCATTGGAAAGAGGATTCAAAGGACTACTACAAGTCATGATTTTAGAACTTTGAGATCTAAAATTACAGAGGTACATCAGATTGAATATTGAGCTCCTACAAGTGAAAGAAGGTGTGTTTTTTTTTTAAATTTTTGCATAAGCTTGGTTTGAAAAATTAGTTTGAAGGAATTCAAAGGGCATAGTGAAGCATTATTATTGGTAATTTATGCCCCAAAGAAAGAAAATGGAAACACCTAGTAAGCAACCTAAAATCTCTAGCATGACTCATGAAGAAGAGGAAGAAATGCAACATGATATATCAAGATTACGAAACCAAGTGCAACAAATTTCACTCGCACAAAAGGTAACATAAAATAAGATGGATGGTTTAAGGAAAGACGTAGAAGCTAAGATGAATGGCGTGGAGGCTAAGATGGATAGCATGGAAGCTAAGATGGATGGTGTGGAAACTAAGATGGATGATTTGAAGACAGATTTGAAGACATGAATGGAAGATTTGAAGACAAATTTGACAAAGTTTCTACGAGAAATGCTTACCAACGGTGAAAGGGTAGTAAAGGGAACTCATGATGAGAACAAAATAAATGTTATTCATGATTTCATAGACTCTAACATTGGATCGAAGAACCACCATGTTCCAAAGATCGATATGAGGAAGTTTGATGGTAAGGATCCCGAAACATGGATACTACAGATGGAGCAATTTTTCGATCTCCATAATGTGCAAAACACACAAAAGATACGCATTGAAACTTTATATTTGGAACCAAATCAGTTTGTATGGTGGCTTTTCTCTCATAAACAAATTGTCACTTGGGATATTTTTACGGATGAAACGATAACACATTATGAGGATACAAAAATCAACACTATTTTTAGCCAATTGATGAATCTCAAACAAAAGGGTTCAATGATGGAGCACATTGAGGACTTCCAAAAATTGTATATAAGGGTAAAAGATATTCCAAAGGAGCATAGGATTGATATGTTCATAGGGACTTTAAAAGATAACATCCAACATGAGGTTCACCTTTTAAAACCAGATTCATTAGAGAAGGCATTCAGGTTGGCAAGAAAAATGGAAAGCAAAATTATGGCAACAAGGAAGCCTACCATTCAAAATCATAAAGATGGAAGTGTTGTTGCCCCTAGCCATCCACAACCTACAAGGTTGATGCCACAAAAATTGGAAGAAAAAGAGAAAAAGGGATTTATTACAATTGTGATAGCAAATACACTAAAGGTCATAAGTGTGCTGAGAAGAAATTATTCTACATAGATTGTGAAGAGGAAGAAGAAAAGGAAAAAGAAACATCAAAAGAAGAGGATATACACCAGGAAAAAACCCTAGATAAAGAAGAAATGAATCCAACCATATCTTGTAATGCATGGCTGGAATTACCACTCCTCAAACCATGAAGATAGAAGGACAAATCAAGAAGAAAAAGGTAATAGTGTTGATTGATTCAGGAAGTACCCACAATTTTATTCATTGTAAGGTAGCAAAAGAATTCAATTGCTTCTTATATCCAGCACCAGAGTGTCAAGTGATGGTTGCAATGGAGGAACAATAAATTGCTCTGGAAAGTGCCATAATATCAAGCTATCCATGGGAGAACATGTATTGACTAGCCCAATGCTTTCAATTCCAATGGGAGGTGTTGATGTTGTATTAGGAGTCCAATGGCTACAATCCTTGGGTACAATAGCTTTTAATTTTCAAGAACTTTTCATGAAACTTTCTATAGAAGGAAAGGAAATTTAATTAAGGCGTATCGCAGGGAAAGCAGGAATGATAATCATCTCTAATGGAATGAAAAAGCTTCTAAAGAAAGAACAACGAGGCATAATTGCACAATTATGTTCACTAGAGGTTCCCACATCGAAATAATCCATTTCTCCAGATCTCCAAAAAGTCTTGGACAATCATTCCAAGGTATTGGAGACTCCCAAAGGTCTCCCACCTATTCATGATCATGATCATGCTATCCATCTGATTCCAGGAAGTGTTCCTCCAAACATCAGGCCGTACAAATATCTCTATGCCCAAAAGAGTGAAATTGAACGTATGGTTGCAGAAATGCTAGAGGCTGGTATAATTCAACCGAGTCAAAGTTCTTTCTCTGCTCCAGTAGTATTGGTGCACAAGAAGGATGGATCATGGCGCATGTGTCCGGATTATAGGGAGCTCAACAAGCTCACTATTAAAGATAAGTTTCCCATTCCTGTCATTGATGAATTACTGGATGAATTGCATGGATCAATTTACTTCACCAAGTTGGATCTTCATTCAGGATATCATCAAATCAAAATGAAGAATGAAGACATTCCAAAAACAACATTTAGAACTCATGAGGGTCATTATGAATTTTTGGTCATGCCTTTTGGCCTTACCAATGCACCTTCAACATTTCAAGTTTGATGAATCCATTTTCAAACCATTCCTTAGAAAATTTGTGTTAGTATTTTTTGATGATATACTAATCTACAACAAGTCTTGGAAGGATCATGTTGAACATGTTGACAGGGTGCTTCAACTATTGGAGGAGAAACAATTATATGCAAAAAGATCCAAATGTTTCTTTGGAGTACAAGAGGTGGAATATCTGGGTCATATTGTATCTCATGAAGTAGTTAAGGTAGACCCTGGAAAAATTAAAGCCATTAAGGAATGGAAAATCCCCATATCCATAAAGAATTTTTGAGGATTTCTCGGGTTGACAGGGTATTATCGCAAGTTTGTTAAGAATTATGGGAGAATAGCAGCACCTCTAACAACACTATTGAAGAAAGATGCATTTTCATGGAATCCAAAAGCAACAAAGGCCTTCGAACATCTTAAAGAGGCAATGTGCCAAGCACCTGTCTTAGCTACACCGGACTTCACAAAAACCTTTATTGTGGAATGTGATGCTTCAGGAAATGAATTGGTGCTGTTTTAATGCAAGATGAAAGACCCATTGCTTTTGAAAGTCGTCCAATCAAGGGAAAGTTTTTACACAAAGCTATTTATGAGAAGGAAATGTTGGCAATACCCCATGCACTTAAGAAATGGCGACCCTACCTAATGGGAAGACACTTCAAGGTAAAAACAGATCATGATAGCCTTAAATACTTTTTAGAACAAAGTTTATCCTCTGAAGAGCAACAAAAGTGGGTCATAAAGATCTTGGGTTATGACTTTGAAATCATCTACAAGAAAGGGAAGCAAAATGTGGTGGCAAATGCACTCTAAAGAAAGGATGAGGACACAGAAGCATTGTTGTGCGCCATTTCTATTATCCAACAAGATTGGATAAACGAAGCAAGGGAGGAATGGAAGAATGATGAAGAAGTGTGGGCACTTATTTGAAATTTACAGCAAGATTCCAGTACGTCTGATACATTTAGCTAGCAAAATGATTCTTTATGGTACAAAGATCTCTTATACCTCTGTAAGAATTCCCAACTAAAACAAAATATTCTTATGGAATTGCACACTTCTCCCTTAGGAAGGCACTCAGGATTTTTAAAAACTTACCACAGGGTTAAGAAGGAATTTTTTTAGGATGGCCTTAAATCGGATATTCAAAAGTTTGTGGTGGAATTTTTGGTTTGCCAACAAAATAAAGTTGAAACAATTAAGACACCGGGTCTATTACAACCTTTATCCATTCTAAGCCAATGTTGGGAGGAGGTTTCAATGGATTTTATCACAGGTTTACCCAAGTCTGAGCGAAAGAGTGTCATCATGGTGGTAGTTGACAGACTTACCAAGTATGCACACTTTTGTGCATTATCACATCCATTTAAAGCCAATACAATATCTACTGCATTTATGGAAACAATTCAAAAGCTACATGGAAACTCAAAGATTATTGTAAGTGACAGAGATCCCATTTTCACTGGAAATTTTTGGACAAAATTATTTCTTGTCTTGTAATCGTTAGCTCATAGATCATCTTATCATCTAAAGTTGATGGGAAACTGAGATAGTAAACAATGTTGGAAGCGATCTTCATTGCTTTGTATCTGATAAACAGACACAATGGGTCAAATGGTTGCCTCTGGCTAAATGGTGGTATAACACTTCCTTCCATGCAGTGACAAAAATGACCCCATTTATGGCACTTTATGGATATCTCTGATTACAAACTTTGTTCAAACTATTTTTACAGATTTTAAACTATGAGTTTTTAACAAGAACTAATAAAACCAACGTATTATCTGTATAAACATACTTGAATGAAAATGAAAGACACTACATTATTTAAAGGAATAAAACTCATACAAAAGAGAAGCAGTGTGCATCCTAGCACAGGGGGGCCCTCCTGGTTGGATCGCACACTCTAGAAAAACTTCAGAACCTTGAATGTCAACTTTAAATCATACATGGTGTTATGAAACCAGCTCACAAAAAGATAGAAAAGATAGATCAATGTCTTATAAATAAGCCTCTTCGAGGGGGCAACCTCCTTTACATTACACAAATGAAATTCTTGGATGATACAAATGACAAGACCTCCTTTCTATATATAGAAATCTAAGGGGTCATAATATAATCAGAGTCGACATAACAATAATAATGTAAGGGCACAATGATAACAATAGTGGGCTTCTATGGGGAACAATAATAACAATATGGGGACTACACGGGAACAACAATATAAGAAGGGGGTTGTACTAATAACAATAAGGGGTTACACTAGTAGTATAGGGACCTAACATGTCCCTCTCCTTCAAAAATTGTTGTCCTCAACGCTCGAGTATTTCTTGATGCTTCTATATAAAATTCTTGTCCTCCCATGTGGAATCTTCAGCGGGTAAGTTCTTCCACTTGATGAGATACTCTGAAATTGATCGATTTCGTAGCTGTCGAGTTCTTGTTTCTATGACTGCTCTAGATTCCAATATGATTTTTCCTTCCTCGTCAAGTTCTGACAATATTGTTTGAACTCAGATCTTCTGTAACTTTTGAATGAGTGGCCACACTTCTTTGTCCTTCTTCCATTCATCCCTTGCTTCATTTATCTAATCTGGTTGGATAATAGAAATAGCACAAAACAATGCTTCCACATTCTCATCCTTTCTTGAGAGTGCATTTGCAAAAACATTTTTCTTCCCTCTTTTGTAGATGATTTCAAAGTCATAAACCATCATATTTTTGACCCATTTTTTCTGTTCTTCTAAAGATAATATTTGTTCTAAAAAGTATTTAAGACTAGCATGATCCATTTTTACCTTGAAGTGTCTTCCCATTAGGTAAGGTTGCCATTTATTAAGTGCATGTAGTATTCCAACATTTCCTTCTCATAAATAGCTTGCTTGAGATGTAGCCACAAAAATACGCAATCGCCTACATCAAAACTTCTTTCACTTTGATTTTGATCTCCCTGTTGTTTCATTCGATTCTGCACCAAAGTGGCGATATCCTTTAAAAGTTGGAGAACTTGTTGTTGATGCTCAATGTGATCTTTCACTCCTTCAACATTTTTCTTCTTGATATGTCCTTCTATCTTGAGAGTTTGAGGAGTGATAATTTCTTCCAATGCATTACGAGATATGGTCAAATTCCTTTCTTGATGCTCAATGTGAACTTTCACTTCTTGAACATTTTTCTTCTTGATATGTTCTTATATATTGATAGTTTGAGGAGTGGTAATTCTGGGCAATGCATTACAAGATATGATTAGTTTCATTTCTTCTTTCTCGATGTGATCTTTCACTTCTTGAACCTTTTTCTTCTTGATATGTCCTTCTATCTTGAGAGTTTGAGGAGTGGTAATTATTGCCAATTATTTACAAGATATGGTTGGATTCATTTCTTCTTTCTCTGGGGTTGGTTCCTGGTGTATATCCTCTTCTTTTGATGTTTCTTGATCCTTTTCTTCCTCCTCTTCATAATCTATGTAAAATAATTTCTTCTCGGCACACTTATGACCTTTAGTGTATTTGCTATCATAATTGTAACAAAGCCCTTTTTCTCTTTTTTCTTCTAATTGTTGTGGTGTAAACCTTGTAGGTTGTAGAAGGCTAAGAAAAAAAGCACTTCCATAATTATAGTCGTGAGTGATGGGATTCCTTGTTTCCATAATTTCGCTTTCAATTTTTTTTTCCAACCTGAATGCCTTCTCCAATGAATCAGGTTCCCAAAGACGAACCTCATGTTGAATGTTATCCTTTAAAGTCACTATGAAAACATCAATCCTTTGCTTCTCGGGAATATCATTTACCCTTATATTCAATTTTTGAAAGTCCTCAATGTGCTCTTCCATTGAACCCTTTTGTTTGAGATTTATCAATTGGATAAAGAAGGTGTTTCTCTTTGTATCCTCATAATGTGCTATCATTTCCTCCATGAAAATTGACCACGTGACAAGTGGTTTAAGAGAACAAAGCCCTTCATACCATAAAAATTGATTTGGTTTTAAATATAAAGATGAAATATGTACCTTTTGTAATAGTTGCACCTCATGTAGATCAAAATATTGTTCCATCTGTAGTATCCAATTTAACAGATCCTTGCCATCAAACTTCCTCATGTCATCTTTTCTTGATTTTAGGAGTTCGATATTGAAACAACTGTAACTCTGTAATTTTAGATCTCCAAGTTCTAAACATGCATCCTACAGTATCCATATGAGTCCTCTTTCTAACCCCACAAGTCTGATCAAGATTGGATTCTACAAGGAAGAGTTATGTCAAATCTCCCATGATGACCTGATTATAGACTGGTTCAGTAGAGCGAACTTGTATGAAGTGATACTTGTCACGCTTTCAACCTTAGGACCTGAAACTAATACACATAAAACTATAGTCCACCTTATTTTTGTAACTTCTTACGAAATTTTAATCTGATGCTCAAAGAGAAAGTTTTGACGATTTTCCCAAGGTCACCTATTTGGGATGTAATTCGAGAGCCTGCAAAAACCCTAAATTTCTTGGACTATATCTCCTAAAATATAACAAAACAAGATCTAAAATTCAGGCCCGAGCTTCACCAGGTTTTTGGATCAAATGGGTTTTAATTTTAGAGTTCGAAACTTTGTAGAAAAACAATTATAGTGAAAATTCCACAACGACCTATTTGAGATGGAATTCTAGATCTTGAAAAAAAAACCTAACTTTCTCAGATCATATCTCTAAAAATATATCGAGATAAGTTCTGAAATTTGGACGCGAGGTTCAAAGAGATTTCTTCTCAAACAAGGTTTTTTTTTTTTTTTTAGCTTCTGAAACATCACATAAAAAGACATTATAGTGAAAATTCCATGATGACATGTTTGGAGCATCGAAACCCTAGAATCCAAAGTTGTGATACCAAATGTTATGAAACCAGCTCACAAAAAGATAGAAAAGATAGATCAACGCCTTAGAAATAAGCCTCTTCTAGGGGGAAACCTCCTTTACATTACAAAAATGAATAATTCTTGGATGATACAAATGACAAAACCTCCTTTCTATATATAGCAGTCTAAGTGGTCATAATATAATTAGAGCTGAGATAACAATAATAATGTAAGGGCACAAAGATAACAATAGTGGGCTTCTATGGGGCACAATAATAACAATATGGGGAATACATGGGAAGAACAATATAATAAAGGGGTTGTACTAATAACAATAAGGGGTTACACTAGTAGTATAGGGACCTAACACATGGAGAATTCTGACACATAATTGAGAGTCAAAGCAGGACTATATTAATAATATGAAGTTCTACATTCAATATTATTGTATATCCTTTATCAAATGAGATTAAAATAATTATAAGGTTTTTGAAATATTAACAAACTAAAAATTCTATTGTTATCATTCAAAATAGAGTAATGATGAAGAGTTTCATTGTTATAGTTTAGAACAAAATAACGATGATCAGAGTTTCATGGATCTTGAAGATCACAATGTTGACCATTGTAAGCATGAATTTCACATCATCAATTCCCATCCAGAATATTTTTTTCTCGTTCCTCTGTCATGATGCCATGATTTCGTTTCTTTGCCATGCAAACCTGTTACATTATCACCACTTTTCATTGTTGACTAAGGCATTGACCATGTTATGTTGGTGATAGGAATGCATCCTGGTTGTGTATAATATGTGGATAACCATCTCAAGACATTTTTCCATGTTCTCCATCCTTTGGTTTTGTTGAGTTGTTCCTTGAAGTATGCTAACCTGCAATTTTTCTAAAGAACTAGAGAATGGCTACAAAAATATGTCGATTTATGCAACTTTTGCATTTTAGCTTGCTTTTACAAAAAAAAACATATAAAAGAATAACAAAATGGACATATTACTTTTAAAAATCATTTATTGTAATCGTTGTAGCTTAGATAACATTTGTATTCATAGATGATGGCTTTAAAGTATGAAAAGGATTGTTATGATGGTTTCCTAGGGATAAAATGGTCAAAACTAGGTCATAAAAATAACCAAAAGAGCTAATTCTTTGACTACATAAGGATATACACCTAATTTTCAAGCTAACAATTTATTATGCCAACTTTTCTATAACTTTACTATGGTAACAAAGAACTAATTAATAATTTAGATAGTAAATTAATCTTTTTGGGCTGTAACAATTTTGGAGAATGAAACTTTTGAAGAAATATATTGTAGGTATTCACTCATTTTTTCTATTAGGGCATTGTGAAAATTTAACTCTCTGTTGGTCTCTCTACATTGAGAAGACGTGTTTCACTATTTTGCAGCTGGAGGTAGTGACATACTGACTCAATTTTTGGAATTGTGCATTTCATACTTTGATGTTTCCTTATGAAAATGGAGTGAATTGATTAGTCAATGAATTGATTGTTTGATATATATTTATTTATTTTGGTTATTGTGGGTCAAAATTTGGCATGGAATAGTTGGAATCCTAAGTTTGAATTTTGTTATTTGTAAAATATCATGTCTCATGGATCAACATGATTCTTGCACGGTAACTCGAAAGGAGTGCATTAACTTACATATCATCTTACAAGAAGTTATTTTGGTGGGGGTAGGAAGGGAAGGGGATGGTGGTTGATTTTGTTTTTTTCACAAAAAAGGGTTTGAAGGGCTATAGTTCTTGTTTTGAGGTCACAAATCTTGTTAAATAAGTAACTTTGTTATTCCTACGAGAAGGAAATGAAGGATTCATGGAAGTTTGTTGCATTTCCAAAAGCTCTAGATAGATGGGGCCTAAAGAATATTTT
Organism: Pinus taeda; assembly: GCA_000404065.3. NCBI lineage: Eukaryota > Viridiplantae > Streptophyta > Pinopsida > Pinales > Pinaceae > Pinus > Pinus taeda. Next base: position 42,689 of record APFE031291953.1, read on the forward strand.
CTTATTTTCAAAATTGCTTGAGGCAAAAAGTTTCTAGCGTTTGATTGAAGGTGAAGGTTTGTGGGAAAATATTACTAAGAAAAAAATATATAGGATAAACTTCTATTGTGGATTGGATAAAAATATATATCTAAGTCGTCTAAACAGGGCTTCATCATATGGAAATCCATCATGCAAACATTTCCTCTCATCCGAGTCAAGATTTGTGCTAGATATGAGATGGATACTATGTTATGCTTGGGAAGAACTTTAGATTGTTAGCTTGGATAGTTGTAACACCCTCCTCCCACATTTACCCAAGTTAACTGATCTGTTGGGGTAAACATGTGACGAGACGCTACTATGATGTGATTCAACTCCCCAAGTACAGTTAAGGAAGTGGAACCAAAAAAACCAAACCAATCTAATCTTCCTAAGGAGATACAGACCCTTCAGGAGGCAACCAACCCTTCCAGCTTCTTAACCCATGAGACAACTTGAAATTTCACTGGTATGGACCCCCATTCACTCCCATGAAAATCCATGCATGTGACTAATTCCTTACAGTCGCTCCCACAACAAGGTATGCCAACGATTGTGGACTTTTTTAGCTGGTTCTGAGCCAACGACCCCAAATTTTGTGCCACCTTTTTCAGGGACAAGACTCAGGCCACTACCCAGAAATGATAAATAACATTGGAATAAGGATACTAATGCAATCACTTGATCAATGACTTGAATTTACCCCTACTAGCCATTACAAGCATTTCATCAATCATGTCACAAATATGTGATCTACAATTCATAACAAGAAATCTGAGCATAGGGGTCTCATACTTATATGAGATTCATTAAGAAGCGGTGTTTCCTTATCATAATAGCTACATTAAAATCTATTAGGTCATATATTCATTGTGTATTCATTTTGTAATCAAAACATGATGAGATCCATACATCAATTATATCATAAAACATACTCATATCTAGCATATAACCAACAAAAATAACAAGGATATAACAACCATAAGAATCACATATAAAAAATTATATTTACACATGAGATACCAAGGAGAAGAGCTCTTATTAATTAATGTAAAATCAAAATAGGTTTGGGACTTCTACGAACCACCAGACCATTGATTGATTGAACTAAATCTTTCTTTCAGCAAATCACCCCCATGCCATATTTTGAGCATCAATTTGGGACTCACAACAAAACCAACCAGGGCTTCCCGAGGAAAAACCACCTCAACCCTCATCAATAGAACAGATCTTTACAAACAATCCCCACTAGATCACTAGGCCCTAAAAAAGTATAGATGCCTTTGGATCTCTCCACCAAAACCATGAGGAATTTGTTCATTTCAACCTCTTGTCTTTATGATGTTTCTCGCCATTATCGATCAAGGGATTTCTAGGCCTATGAGGTCTCCACCCACTCGGATTTATCATGTATCCCACTATTACTAGTTAAGGGAGTTCTAGGCCCAATCAAGGGTATTCACTATTGAGATTTACTGTGTATCTCGTCATTCATCGGTCAAGGGATTCCTCGGATCAATTGAAGTCTTCACATCCAAGCTTTATCGCGTATCCAATCTTGGTATTCCTAGACCTTGTGAATAATCCTGAGACCACCCACTTCGCTTCGAATCCATCTGAAAATCTAGCTCAACCAAATGCAAGAGAACCACAACCCCATGGCTATGCAAAAATGGCAAGGAAATGATGAAGAACATTGTCACACCTAGAAAACCCATGCCAATGAAACAAGAGAATGAAGAACACACATGCATGTACCATGCATGCCGAATCTAGAAAGGAAATCACACATGCAAATCAATACTTGCAAGTAATCACACTGTAGCTTCTTAATCATGCTCTTCCTTGCTGATATTTGCTTTCCTTTTCATTTTTTTTCATTCCTTTTCATTTCTTGATTGAATTCTATAGTGCTCCAAGAATTCCCTAAGTGTCCAAGAGTATGAGAGAGAGTGAGAGAGTAGAAAGAGAGAGCTCCAAAACTGGACTGACAAAAAGTTACCAACTGATCCTCATTTTCTTTTGTATTAATGAGGCCTCTATTTTATTGAATTTTCCATTATTTTCCTCCTCACATGAAACCTGTGACCTTTCACCTTCCTTTTCTCCTAATTTTCTTTATTTTCATAAATAAAATTCTAATTAATGCCTCATGCCTTTCCAAATCCTTTGCCTGCGACTTTACCAATTTCCTTAGCCATAATAAACCAAATGAACATCCACACTAGGATGTGTTTGCCCAACATTCAACTTGGAATACACGTCCCATGACCTTGGTTATTATTTTTCCTTTATTAACTTTATTACATGGAATTTTGACTAGGGTTGTTATAGAACCCTCCCCCTTGGGGGAACACCATCCTCACTATTCAATGACACCTACAACCAACAACATTTTTGAGAAGAAAAACATAATACCAATGGAGATTTATAGCTTAGCTCGCTACATTATTTACAATGATTATCCTACTGAGAAAAAAACCAACATGATAACATAACAACGTGATAACCATAATCAAATGACACCCATACCACTTATTGGAGCTTTATAACGCAACTCATGAAAATATTTACATCCATATAGATATGTAAATGTACCAAAAAATCACACCAAGACATATACCAAAACATTCGCTCAACCAATGAATGGAGAAGGATACATAGCCCACATATGATCTTCCATCTCCCATGTAGCTTCATCGAGCCCAAAGTTCTTCCACTACACGTTAACCTACTCAATTGCTTAGTTACAGAGTCTGAGCATCTTTTTCTGCAATATACACTAATGTTTTGGCTGGAATTCTCCATCTAGCTCCACCTAGAATACAAACTAGTCAATCACACCATCGTTAACATACTTCTTAAGAAATTACACATGGAAAACATCATGGACATTCAATTTCAGAGGTAGCACAAGGTGATAGGATATTGGTCCAATCCTTTCAAGAATATTGAAATGTCCACAAAATTGAGGTGCCAACTTGGCACATGATCCATTCCTCAAGGATCCCTTCTTCAACTTGATGTGCAAGTACACCTGTTCCCCAACCTGAAACTCCTTAAACAACTTGTTCCAATCCACATAAATTTCTGCTTGTCTTGTGCCTCCTTTAAATTCTTCTTGATAACCTGCATTTTTTGCTTCATCTCTACAAACATGTCTAGTCCTATCAATACCCTATTAACTGGATCACTCCAACTGATAAGAGTATTAAAACTCCTCCCATTGAGTGCCTCAAATAAACTCATCCTTAATGACTCCTGATACCCATTGTTATAAGAAAAATTAACCAATAGAAGGTAATCCTCCCATATTCTCTTTTGATGCATCATATACATCCTTAACATGTCCTCCAATATCCTATTGACCCCCTTTGTTTGTCCTTCTATTTGCATATAATAAGTTGTGCTAAAGGCCAAATCTATCCCCAAACTTGCAAACAATGCCTTCCAAAACTTGGAAGTGAACTTAACATCCATGTCTGACACAATCTTTAGTAGAACAATATGCATCCTCACTACATCTATGATGAATATCTGTGCTGCATCACTAGCTGAATAGGTAAACTTTACTGGAATGAAGTGCACTAGCTTAGTCAACCTGTCTACCACAACCATGATGGAATCATGTTTTCTAGATGTCCTCAGCAAACCTAGGCTAAAGTCCATGGAAATGATCTCCCACTTCCATTATCGAATCAGAATTGGCTATAGTAGTTCACCTGGATGCTTACATTCTGATTTCACTCATTGACAGTCCAAACATCTAGCTACAAAGTCTGCCACATCCTTCCTCATATTTGACCAATGATAAAATTCTTCACTACTGTCAATATCTTCTAATATCCTGGGTGACTTGAATACGATTTTGCATGAAATTATCACCAAGTAGTCTTCTTTCCTTCATTCTTGTCTGGCACATATATCCTGTCCCTAAATTTGATCAAACCATCTACTAAAATATGATAGTACACATCTTGACCACCTGTACCTTGTTATAACTTGTGCATAAGATCCATGTACCTACCATACTATTGTCCTTCTTGTAAGATCCGATCTTGTAAGTTTGTCCCATAAGAACTCATAGTTTCTATGTGATTCACCTGTACTCTCATACTAAGGCAATTAGCAACCCTATTCTCCTTACCCTTGATTTACCTGATCTCAAAGTAAAACTCACTAATCATGGCCAACCATCTAGCTTGTCTGGCATTCAGATTTAGTTGGCCAAACAAGCATCTCAATCCACTATGATCGCTCATCAATGAACCTCCTACCAAGAAGATAGTTCCTCCACATCTTCAATGCATTGATGATCATTTCCAATTGAAGATCATGTGTCGTGTTATCACTCAGGTTGTTCCCTGGCTCCAGGAGGGAATACGGCCGAGGTAACCACTAACCAATCTTTCAGCTGCAGATCCTAGCCAATCTGCAACCAGAGAGGTCTCTCTCTTTGTGATTTATATTTATTTGATTGTATATTAGGCTAGTTATTAAGTACAAGTTTTGTTTGGTGTTTGGAAGATGACATTCAGAAGAACAAGGTAGTAGGTCGAGGGAAGTTCAGACCATTGGGTTGATGGAGTCTAATGGAAATGAACCTCTGGGATGGTTTCTTTAGCAATAAGACAATTACAGAGCAGGATAATTAAGCACATAACAACTTTGAAGCTTAAATAAGATGAAATGAAGTTAAGAAATGAAAGGCAATCAAGAATCTTTCATTTATAATAATAGAGGGAAATTGTATAAACATTATCAGGGAGCAGTTAAGAATTCCTTGATGATATTTAGAATGAAAGAACCAGGGAGACAAGAGCAATCAAGAATTCTTGCCTATGCTAGTCCTGTGGAAAACATAAAAATTACAGGAATTGAACACAGAGTACAGCAAAGTAAATTCTGGGTTATCCTTCTTTCCTGTAACTTAGAACATGATATTTAGATAGCAAGTAAGACACAAATACAGTAACATAAGAGTAAGGAATACTTATTGATCCATGTATTAACACAAGAATTCTGCAACATATATTTTTGCCATCAATCCCACAACCAGTAAGTTCACCAACAAAGCATTCCAGCAAAATTTCATTCCTGAAGAGTTCTCAGAAAACATAGAGCACAGGTCCAGAATGATATTCACCAGCCAACAATAATACATATCTTTAGCAAGTATTTATAGAAGTTTTACAAAATATACCATAGGCAAATATCTGGACATAAACTTATCCATCTACTCTGACAGAAGCAATAACTAATGTGGGAAAAAACTGCGCAGCAATCACTGAGGAAATAAATGTACTTTACTGGCTGCTGTAGGTGTCCTGTCTGTTGTTGACCCTTTGACTCTGATAGTCGGTTGATGACTGCTCTGCTGATGTGTTGTCCTGTTTTGCTGTGCTTTGCCACCTGTGTTTGAGCCTGTTTATCTTGGCGCGAATCTTCTCCTCGGCAGATTTGATTTTCCGATAGCAGAGCCATATAATGCAATTCACTTGTTATGCAGACAATTTACAAGCAGAGAATCAAAACTACTTTAAGATCTCAAGCAGGGTTTGCCACCACTGATCTGTTGGTAATTGATGTTTTCTTAATTTAAATAATGTCTCATCAGCTTCAGTGTATGTGTAATAATTTGGCCAGACTGGAAAGAGATGTGCTATCTCATGCTCAATGTAAAACAAGTCTTCCAGTTTATCATACAAACTTTGTCTAGAGGGAGGCACTGTCTCTTCTGAGCCACATGACGATGCGGTAATCTGATTTTGCACATAAGTATTTAGTCAATGTGCATATTGTTCCTGTTTTAACAGCCTCCCAGTGCTAGTGACCAAGCTGGGTAAACTTTTGCTCTGTAATACTGAAATTTTCTGTCTGAAGGTATGTACCTCTGTCTACATTTCTTGACATTTTCTTACTATAGTTTGAACAAAATTTCTCATGGTCAGCACCTTCTTGACTCTTACAATAGTCTTTGTCCTGTTCTGAATGTTTAGAGCTGCTAGTTACTCACCAATACGAGTATTCAAAAAATGAATCAATTGATTGGCTTGTTCAGGCTTATCTACCAATAATGCTATGGCCTTCTGAGTTTCATATTGAGCTACCCCCATCAATTCTATTTGGTCAAAAATAGTTTGTATTGTTGTCCATTGATCAAAAATAGCTTTGCCAATCGTATCCCACAAAATAGTATTTATTTCAGTCAGGGTTCTATGGACAGTGAGGTCCTTCTCCAAGGCCTTTATTTTGTTCTCTAAAGCCTTCACTTCCTTGGTCTTCTCGGAAACAGACATCTTTGATTTGTCATAACTAGCCTCAATTTTGGCTAGTTTTTCCTTAGTCTCCTTCATTTCTACCATTTATAATTCCAAAGCCTTAATTTCTTTCATCATAGCTTCCATGCTCAAGCTGGCCTCTTGTATCGCTGCTATTGTAGTCGTTGTTGAAGTTGAGGCACCTGCTGCTGAAGCTGGATCCAGGGGAGGTGCTACTATAGTGACTGTTGGCGGAGGAGCTGTGATTATTGGAGCTGTTTGGGATGGTTGAGGGGGCAAGTCTGGCTGTTTCCCTTGTTGAGCCTCTTCCAATGCTTTTTTTGTGTCCAACAGCCTTTGGTTCATCCTCATAAGCAGGCTGACCACATCCTCTACTTCTTGTTGTTGGGCCACCTCTGTAGTTTGAGGATGTACAGTAGCTGGTAGCTTTAATTGTCTTCTCAGAGCTGCTATGTCTTCCTCCTTTTTCCTGATTAAGGCCCGTGTGCCTTTGGGATATTTAGGATCATGTCCCAACTTTATAATGATCTCTTCCAAGGATTTTATCCTATTATCCTTGGCCAATGAGGAGGCTTTCTCTAGCTCTAGTTGGGCAGAATTATTATACAAAGAATTCTACAATCTATGGGCCATTAGAGCCTTATCTGCTAGGGTGGAGTATACCATTTCTCTAGCCTTTTTATGCAACTCAATCTGATCTATTGGATGGATGTCTTTGGCCAGGACCTCTAGATTGGTTGTAATATAGTCTGCAGCTGACTGTGGCTGCTGTACCGTGGGTCTAAAGTGATTGAGAGTCATCTTCCCTGCTTGCATGTCATATGCTGCCATTAGCCTTTGTTAGTTTGTTGGTGCCATTCTCATTAATTGATTGTAGACTGAAACCTTATTGGCTCGTTTTTAGCTTTGATCTCAGTGAATGCTCGTTTGATATCTGAACCCTACCTGGTCTGCTGTTTGGAGGATGAAACCTCCCCACCTAGTTGTCTCTCTTGCTCCTGCTGAAAGGAGCTGGCTGATGTTTCAAAAATAGGAGGGATCTGTTGTTCAGAAGTTCCCTCACCTCTAATATTGCATGTGGTTTCTTCAGTAATTTCCTCCTTGGAATAAGGGTTTAGCCTCTGTCTTTTCTCACCTTTCTGGTCTGTGGATGCCCCTATAGGTGTTTCTTCCATTCGGTCCCTCTTTTTAGCTCTTTCCTCATTATGAGGGGTTTGCAATATAGGGATCTTGGCTGCCTTTTGTTGCGTTGAAGGGCCTTGTTCTTGACCCTTTTCCTGATTTGTGGATGGTTACTCTTCCATTGTACTTTACTATTTTGAATGCTCAATTTCTTTGCCTTTCCCTGCAGACGAAATGGCCTCTTTAGCTTGCTGTTGTGGAGGTGTAGCAGCTGATGTGCTTGCTCCAATATGTTGAGGATGTCTGAAGGTGATGTGCAAAATATTCTAGGTCAATTATTTTCTCATGTTATTTCATATCTTTTTCTAATATTTCTTCTTCAGTGAGCTCTTCATCATCTAATGTGCCCTCTACCCATTCTTGTAGATTTGTATATTGTTCAATGTGGGGGATTGGCTGGTGCACATATCCTGAAAGCCTGTGTTTGATTCTTCTAAGGCTTATGAAATGTTCAGGGTCATATGGTGCCCAAAAGAAGCTTTGTTTAAACATGAGCTCTTCCCTTAGCATATTGTCTACATCCTTCCAGGCTTCTTCCCTTTTATTGAAAACAAAGGGACCCATTTGATGCCTGATTTTAAGTTGTGCTTTCTTGTTTTTCCCATGAAAATGAGTCAAATCTGCATTACTGAACTGCCTGAAATATTCTAAGGCAAAAAGTCTCATGGGGACATATCTTGGCAGTTTATAGGGAGGCAACTCACACCCATAAATTCTGATCACTGTGTGGTTTTGGTAGAAGTACCAATCACCAATGCTGTAGCCCTTTGAAAGATGTAAGATTCTTTGCATTTCAGCAGTGAGTCTGCCAGGAGGAGTCATCATCAATAGGCAAGTGGCTGGGTAGATGAACATGTCCACAAACTCACAATATCTGTAGGGAGAGAGGTGGAATACATGGAAAAATGAGGTCCAAAATACAATAGATCTCTCTCCTTTTGAGTCTAGTCACTTGAGAGGAACTTTGAAACTATCAAGGTGATAGTACAACAGCAGATGGTAAATGTAGGAAGTATACTTGAACACTCTTTCTCTCTCCATCATCATGAATTGTTCATGTATTTTGTTTGCTATGAAGGTGGCATAGTCATACATGACAGCAAGGGGTTGTCTTGGAGTGAACATGGTTAATAGCAGAAACACAGTTTCATCCACAAATTCTCCTGTTTTTCATCCTAGAATGTAGGAAATCATATCTACCAGGAGCCTTCCTGTTTCATTGAATTAGACTTGATGATAGGGTGGGGGATGATCGGCCTGGCACTGTGGTTCCATAAAAAACTGACCTACCCTTGATATTTATGAACTAGAGAGCTTTGCACCCTTATCAAGCAAGTGCTTCATTGTAAGAGGAACCAGAGGCTGAGGTGGCTCAAAGTTCAGCATTTCATTTATGGATTGAGGAGTGATGTAGAATAGCACAGACCCATATGGAGTGAGGATTTCTCTCTGTGTGGGATCATAGTTTGCATGACACAGATGAATGAAGTCAGGTAGCACATTGACTGATGGGAGGTAGTAGATAGGCATACTAGATTGCCAGATTCCCAGGATATCAGTGTTGTTTCTGTGATTATTTCTAAAGTGACACATAGTTTTAAGGTGAGACTTAAGGTCCATCATGTCCTTGATTTGGAAGTCCCAGTTTGCCAAAGGTAACCACTCTAAATCCATGTGTGGAGCATTCAAAGGAGAAATGTTGAGAGCCACTGGAGCCTCCATCTTTCAACTGTTTGTATTGTGATTGTAATCTAGGTGTATGCAACAACAGGTAACAGGACTCAGGCTCTGAGGCTATTGTCAAAAGTATAGAGACTGAATTTTGTATCAAACTGACCTCACTGTATAAACTTATAGTCTAGACCAATTGTTGCAGAATCTGGAAGGGTTTTTTTCAAATGAATCAGTTGGTTTGTAGGCTCTGTGAGCAGAATACAGTGGAATTTGGCCTGGATTCGACCGAAGGAGTGAAATTTTGCAGAGGGAAGCAGGAATTGAGGAATTCCTTTTAGAAAACAGGAGAAAATAGAAGAAACAGGGTGCTTGACAATTTTAGTTCAGTATTTGGGCAACTTTGGAGTCTCAGCCGACGAAAAATGGGCTCGAAGGGTGTTCTTATGGTGAATTTGCAGAGGAGATGGGATTAAATTTGCAGGTTTGCTTCGAATCCACAGCTTGGATAGTGCATACAAAGTGATCAGTGATAGGTAGGAGCGCCTTTGGTTTCGAATTATAGGTGTTTAGGCAAATTCAACAATGAATTATGGAAAAAGCAGGGTTTTAAGGCAAAAATGGGTAAATACCTGTTTTTATGGCGCAGAGGGCACTTAGCAGGTATAGTTCGAGCTACGGGGTCGAGCTATGGAGCTGAATTCACAGGTTGGTGGACTGTGCAGCTTTTGGAGGCAGGTTGGACGTAAAAATTGCATGCACGTTGTCTGCGGGTGCATAATAGAAAATGAACAAAATAGTCGTTTCCACGACTTTTTAACAAATTTTGTACATTTTAGCACTTTTGGCGCTTTTCGGGGATGACGTCATCATGACGTTTTTTTTTTTGCGTAGCGGGTACGGAGGATAACGTGGCAGCTGACGTGGATGATGATGTTGCACATGACACAGTGGCGGGGGGGGGTGATGTCAGCAGATGATGTGGCGCAGGTGCAGGGCAGTGGCGGGAGACGTGGATGCAATGTCATGCGGTGACGTAGGCGACGGATAGAGCGGTAAGTGGTTTCCATCAGACCGCCTTTGGTACGGGGGCGGTAATTGTCAGAGGTGGCCTGATGCAGTCAGAGGGCGACAGGTGTCCCCGTGTACGACGGTGAAACCGTCGACCATCGGGTAGTAACATACAGTCGTCGGGGGGAGTCCGATATGGATTAGGACCGTCAGATCTGTCGGGGGCAGTCCAACAGTGGACGGGAGGGCGATGTGACCAGGCCTTAGCAGAAGAGCGTGTATGATACACCCTAATTTTCTAAGGTTTCGGGTGGGTTTTCAACCTTGGGTTATGGATTGATGTGTGTTCAGCGCCATGTTATGGTTATTCGTTTAACCAAATATTAAACGAAACCCAAATAAAATGTATGCGCGGGGTTAATGTGGTATGGTTGGTGTGTGGGGGTAAGATAGTTATTAATCTAACCAAATGTTAGATTAATCCCGAATATTTTGGACGTGGAAGGGCTAATACCAAGGCCCCAAATGGACCTAGTATTCCCCTAACTTTGTATTGTATGGCTATAATGCCAAGGGGCGGGGATATTTATATTTTTGGGTTATTATATAGTTTTTGTATGATAGGGATAGGGAAATATTTTAAGGGAGCTAAAATAATAAATTTAGAGGTTAATATGAGTTTATGGATTGAAACGGAATGGATGAATGCTAAGTTTATAGAATGAAAACTTAGGCATAGGGAAGTGAAAGGAGTGTGGAATGATCATTTTTACACAAGAAATGTGGCTTCTTTCCACTAAGTAAACTCAGAGATCAACTCGGAATTTCACATAAAATGGAGTGAAAATGGACTTATTGGGCAAATCCCAAGGTCCTTGAGAGGATGTTAGTAAGTGATCTTTGGGGGAATGAAGGGGAATTAGTCATGCTTCCAAAGTTATGCAACCAAATAACTGCCATGGCACCAGTGTCATTGATGAGATGAGTCCTTCTTGACAAGACAAAAAGTAATTATAACCTTGCTTCTGCAACCTCAAACTGCCTACCTAGCCTAATACACCTATCATTTTTTCTTCCTTTTGATTGGGTGCATTTAGACTAGCAAACCCTGCTTTTCCTTCTTTTCTTTTGACTGCCCTCCTAACTAAATGTACCCTTATCTCTTCCAAGGGCCTAGATTAAGCAGTTGGGCTCCTTAATTTCTTTACCTATCTACTCATCTGCCAAGCTTGAACTGTTTGGACAGATATTCATTCTCTATTCTACAACAACGAATTTAAATATGGAGTGGTCCAGATTGAACTGTTGGGCCATCCATCAAGTGTGATAAGCAGCAGTGTCTTCACATTGTGAACTTGCAAAATAAGATAGCAGTGGCATTTTGGCTAGCCACTTTCTTGGTCTTTTGGTTTGGGTTCTTTTTTTCTATTTTTTCTGACCAAAACATTTTCTTGCCTTTTGATTATTCTTTTAAGGCATACCCTCTTTACATTTTTTAATTTTCTTTGTCTGTATACAAAATATGGAACCTATGCAGCATGCAAAGATGAACATATTTGGCACTTCCATAGTCAATCATGAAAAATGAAACCTATTGGTATAGGAACCTAATAGTGGCTCCACTTGGGGATGGCTTTTCCTGGTGAAAAGCCAAGAACAGCAGGTCAGATGGCCTTATTCTTAGATGGCTGATGTAATTCAAAAGTTCTGTCTCCTGGAAACCAATGATCTGAATCTTTGTAGCCCGTATGCAGTTATTATGAGTTGATCTGTGAAAAATTACAGCTCTGTCTTTGTTGGTTTCTCTGAGTGCTTAGTAACATCTTTATACTTCCCAAGTTTTCCTTTTGATTTCTTGTGGTGAATTCAAAATATATACCAAACTTGGTGTAATTCCTTGACTTTTTCCTCAAAATCTACTGCATCTTGTTCCTTACTTAATTGTTGTAAATGAAAAACTATTGGAAATACAAATATTTATGTACAATATACAGTTGCGTTATGTTGATCAAAGGGAATCAAAATAGTGCTTGAGCATTTGCCCATTGACTGGGCCTTCCTCAGTGTTTGTGCCATCTAAACTCTTCAAAAAATAGGTTTTTTACCTTGTACAACCTGAATAAAAAATGGCCCCTTCCAAAGAAAATCAAATTTCCCATGTTTCCCTTTATCTTCCCTCCTGGAGTCCCATTTCAGCACTTTGTTTCCTATGAAAAAATCTTCAAATTTTGTTCTTTTATCAAAGATATTCTTAAGTTTATCTTGTAGTACCTGGGTTCTGTGATATACTTCTTCTCTTGTCTGCTACAAGTGAATACTTTGATTGATCCTTCTCTGAATATCATTAGGCTCTGCTTGTATTTCTTGCAGCAACTTGATCACAAGGATTCCTAAAGAGGAGGGGAAAATAACCTCTAGACCATACACCAATTCATATGGACTTGTTCCAATGGACCTTTTTGTGGTCAGTTTGTCTGCCCATAGTGCATTCACAATTTTTTTGTGCCAATTCCTTTTATTCTCTTCCAGGACCTTTCTGATGATGTTGATAAGGCTTTTATTGGAGGATTCATCAAGACCATTACCTTGAGGGTAATAGGCTATGGAGTGGCCCAAGGTAATGTGGTACTTATGATAGAAGTTGATCATTCTGGATTTAAAGGCAGTTGCATTGTCTGTAATGATCTTTTCTGGACAACCAAATCTAGATAGGATATTGGTCTCTAGGAATTGGATGATGATTGAGTCATTGGCTTGCCTACAAGGGATAGCTTCTATCCAGTTGGTAAAGTAGTCCATGGCTGTCAAAATCCATCTATGCTGGCTAGAAGATGAAGGGTGGATCTCCCCAATGAAGTCTAAACCCCATTGTTGGAATGGCCTTTCAGTTGAAATGGGTTTGAGGGGCAAGGGCAACAACTTTTTCTTGCCTTCAAAGATTTGGCGTTTATGGCAAGACATTACAAATTTTTTCACATCAGCAAACAGGGAGGGCCAATAAAATCCAGCCCTTAGGATTTTATCAGCTGTTGATTTCCAATACAAGTGTCCACCACAATCTCCTGCATGAAGTTCCTTGAGGACTTTGTCAGTTTCATCCAATGTTAAGCAATTAAGAAAAATACCTTCATGATTTTTCCAAAACAACACATTATCTATGATACAAAACTTTGAAGCTTTCATTTTCAAGAATCTCTTTTTGGTTTTGGATAACCCTGGAGGAGTTTGCAAGTTTAATAATACAAAACATATATCAGTGTACCAAGGTGATTGTAAAAAGGCTTGGTTGATCTGTGGAGTCGCCATCTCCTGTTCGTTATCCAATTTATTGATGTCAAGGGCTTGAAAGTTGGTTTCAGTCATTAATTTGGCTAACCCTTGTCCTTTTATGAGTTTTGTTGGCTTGATTTCAATGTCATACTCTAGAATGTTGGCTATCCATTTGCCCTTTTTTCCTCCAATTCCTTCTTGAGTAATAATATCTTTAACCACTGCATTTGGAACATGGGCAATTATGTGAGAGTACAAGATATAAATTCTAAAATCCTTTATGGCCTTCACAAGGGCATATGCCTGCTTCTCCATGATTTGGTATTTGAGTGGAGATCTCTAAGTGCTTTGCTAAAAAAATCAATGGGTTTCTCACGTCCTAAGTCATCTTTTTGTAATAGGACAACAGCAATAGTATGCTCAGATGCAAAGGAAAAAATTATGAAATCTTTATCAAACCTGGGACTTATAAGAATAGGTGTTCTTGTCAAAGCTATCTTGATTTCCTCAAAGGCTTGCTTGGATTCTATTGCCCATTTGACTTTAGAGTCTTTACTTAGCATATTATTCAACAGTCTAATCAGTTCGGCCAAATTAGGAATGAACCTTCTTAGGAAATTGATTTTTCCTAGAAAGGCTTGTAATTCTTTGATGTTTCTTGGATGAGGGACTTGAAGGATGGCCTGTATTCTGTCTGGGTCTATTCTTATTCCATCTTTAGAAATTATATGGCCTAGGAGTTTGCCTTCTTCCAGGCCAAATAATGATTTCTTTGGGTTTAATGATATGCCATTTTTTCTGCAAATTAGGAACACTTGCCTTAAATGACCTAAATGTTCTTGGTCTGATTTTGAAAAAGCAGTAAGATCATCAAGGTATACTACTAAAAAGTCATGGATCTCTTTAGCAAAATCTATGTCCATTGCCCTCTGAAATGTGTCTCCTGCATTTTTGAGTCCAAAAGGCATTTTGACATATTTAAAGGTTCCCCAAGGTGTTGTAAAGGCAGTTTTTTCCTGATCATCTGGGTGAACAAGAATCTGATTAAATCCTGAGAAGCCATCTAATAATGAAATCCTTGAAGCACCCACTACCCTTTGTAAAATGTGATCCATTTTTGGTAAAGGGTAGTGATCTTTGAGAGAGACTTTATTCAAATTTCTCAGGTCAACACAAAGCCTTATCTCTCTAGTTTTCTTTCTAGTGGGTACTAGATTTGAAATCCATTTGGAGAATCTACTGGGTGCAATTATTCCAGCTTGATACATTCTTATGACTTCTTTTTCAATAAGGGGAAGGAGGACTGGATTAATTCTCCTCGGCTTTTGTTTAAAAGGTTTCTGGTTTTCTTTCAAGGGTATTGTATGTTGGATAACTTATGTGTCATAGGATTTGAGGTCCTCATAGCTCCATGCAAAGACATCTTGGAACTCTTTAAACAACTCAATGTATTTCAGCTTTTTATCAGGAGGAAAAGTTTTGGATAGTTTTACCATTCTGGGATTTTCTGTAGTTCCAATATTGCAGTCCTCAATTTATGCATTCAGTGGTCGCATTTTTGGTTTTCTTGGAATGTCATTTGAATCAAATATATCTTCTAGGGGAGTTAGGCCTATGGGTAGGACATTGTCCTTTAGCTCAATTACTTTAGATTCTTTCTCAATCATTTCATCAAAGTTCATTTGTTTCAGTTCTTGCAGTTTCCTGTGATTAAAAGTTGTTGGATTCAAAATCAAATTTGTTGCTTCAGCTGATATGTTTGGCTCAACTTTGTCAATTTGTTGTTGATCATCAACCGTGCTTGTGTCTATGTTTATACTTGAGAATTCTTCTTTCAAGGTCAGGAAATTATTTATTTGTGTATCATTTTCAAACACCTGCCAGTTTTTTACATTATCTGGGATAGCAGGTCCGTGTTTGATCTCGGCAGTGAAGTGATGATTGGGCTCAAAAGGCAATTTACAAGTGCTGGCAAAGGTTGCCAAACTATGTGCATGTAGGTTGTGTTTTCTTGGAATTTTAGTGAGTTCCGATTCCAATAAGGTGTTTAGTATTTCCATAGCTGCACCTCTATAAGCCCTTAGCCTAGGATAATTTGTAACAAATTTTCCCTTTATCTGTTGTATTATCAAATCTGAGTCTCCCAGAATTGAGATCTTGGTGACCCCTAGACTTCTAATTAGTTTGAGCCCCAGCAAAAGGGCTTCATATTCGGCCATATTGTTTGTGCATTTGAAGTTTAGCCTATATGCATGACCCTGAGAATGGTCATTTTGTATGTTGTGTATCCAAACCCCTGCCCCTGCTCCCAATTTGTTTACTGATCCATCAAACTCCAAGTACCATAAAATTTCTTGATCAACACTTGTCTCAGCAGTTTCGGGGACTTGCTTAATGGGAAGTGAGTTCAAACTTTGTAGCTGGTTTGATATGTCAGTTTCACTTGTTACTTCAATCTCATCAACAATTTTTTGGTGCTGGTCACTAGATTGTTCATTCATGTTCATTGTTGGTATTGTTTCTAGGAGTTAGGTTTCAGCTTTGGAGCATATGTCAGCATTGTATAAGATTAATGAATCCATGTCAAAGTGTATTGAATAGATGGGGAAGTTTTGGGGCTTCTCTTGACTGCTAACCACATATTTCATCAATGTTTCCCGGTACAATCTCTTTGGATGGCCAAATAGTGAAATGGTGGCATATGACATATCTAGTTGAAAAGATCCTTGAAGTTTTGCACCCCAAGATCTAGATAATAGCATACCATATTTAGGTGGAATATCAGCTACCACCACATCCATCAAGATTGTTTTGGCTGGATATTGGACTAAGGATACACAAAGATCTTTGATTAGGCCTAGACACCTGACCTGGCTGGAATCAAATGAGAACAAATCCTTATATGGCCTTGTGATATTTAGGTCTAGCTTTTCCATCACTGACTTGGGCATTAGATTATGGGAAGCACCTCAGTCAAACATTGCATTATGTAACACTTTGTCATGAATGTTTAAGCTCACATAGAATGGAGGAACTCCACCATCCACTGTCTTGCCATTGACTTCAGGACCAAAAAACAGTTCTGGTTGATCATCTAGGACGTTGACTGCATCCCTAGTTTCAGATATTTGAAGTGATCTGTTAATTTGCTATATGTACACCTTATGTTTGGCCAATTCAGAGAGAGGAATAACTATTTTCAACTTGCCAATTTCTATTTCTAGGTTAAAAGGTTTTTCTATCCGAATCTTTACATTATGGACAACAGATTTTTCATGTTCAGCTGAATTTTCAGTGATCTTCTCTTGATTATGAGTGATGTTATGAAGTACATCTGATTTGAAATTGTTTTCAAGAGGGTGATTCATATTTTCCTTTAAAGAATGGGATGTGTATGACTTGTTGCTTGAAGGTTGTAAGTCTGATACATCTTCCACAGTGACTTCCTTTGGGTCTATTTTATCAGAGGGTTCTGTCCGGACAACTTTTTCTATTGTTTTCTTCAGCTGCTTGGTATCCTTCAGCTTGGTAGGTTGAGGCACATCTATGGTTCTGCTTCTCAATTTGTACTGTTTATGGACCTCATAGACTGCTGCATCACACCCTTCCCTGAAATCAAATGACTCTCCGACTTGGTTTGGAATTGATTGATGTTATGGGCTTCTTGGTCATCTTGTGTTAGGAAAATTTTCTGTTCGCTATCTAAACCCATTAAGTTGATGTGAGGGTCCTCTGTGGGTTCACTAGAGGTTGAGGCCTCTACATAATTCTCTTGAAATGGGGGTCTAATGATCTGATCAGGGCCAGTCCTTCCAGCAGTAGGGTTTTGATTTTTTCTAAAATTTGGATTCCTGGCTATGTTACTTGTTTAACCCTCCCAAGATGATTTTCTCTCAATGGTATCTACCTTATCTCCCAATCTATCCATCCCTTTGATGATTGTATCTAGTTTCTGCTCAACTGCTGAAGGTTCTTCTTTGAATGTTGTTCTTCTTTCAGTTCTAGCGCGGTTTCGTTTGGCAATCAAGTTTTCTTCTACACTAATAGCTACATTCTGCATGTCTGCTAAGCTTAATGGGGCTCTTTCCCTCAGCTGATATGCCATATCTTAATCAAATGCATCAGGGAATTTGATCAAGGCTAAGTCAGGAGGAGGTCTGAGGTTCTGAGGAATGGCACTGTAGACATTATTGAACCTTGCACAATAGTCTTGAACGATCTCTTGTGGGCCCCTTTTTAGATTGTCATATTCAGTTAAGATGTGTAAAGGGTCTTTCTTCTTTTCCCATCTATTTAAAAAGGATTGATAAAGGGCCTCAGGGTTGGCTATAGAGTTTGCAGCAAGTGTCCTAAACCAAGTCCTCACATCACCGATTAGGCTTTGGACAAATATTTTCATTCTTACATCATCATGATCAATTTCAGAATTTTCAAAATAATCCTGCATCTTCTTGGTGTGCTGTTGAGCTGTATAGGAAACCAGCACCATCAAAGTAGGTGATTTTGCTTTGATAATCCTGGGGCATAGCCCCTGGATTGGCAGGTAACTGCAAAGGGGCATAACAGTTGGCCATATTTACAGGGATGAATGGGGCAGCAGGAAGAAATTGAAGGGCTGGAACAAGGGGGATAGGAGTGGAAATATGGGTGGTGAATGGGGGAGTGGAAAGTATGGTTTGAGGTGTGGATGAAGAACTTGGAGAAGCTGTAGTATTGACAGAAGGAACAGTGACTCTTCCAGGAGAAAGTTCAGATTGTGTAAGGTTTTGATGCGGTATATCAAGGTCTGAGTCAACAGTCTGTAAGATTTCCTGTCTCCTAAGGGTTTTTGGGATTAGCTTAGGATTTTCAAAGATAGCTGGGGGATCAAGGTCTAGATTGGATCTCTGTGTAACGAGTTTTCTTTTTTGGAGCCAGCTTCTAAGTCTGTTTTTGGTATTTTTGCTTGAATATGTCTCACGCAGGGAAACTAACCTTTTCTTGATTCAGAAGGTCCCCAGTGGAGTCGCCAATGATGTTATCACTCAGGTTTTTCCCTGGCTCCAGGAGGGAATACGGTCGAGGTAACCACTAACCAATATTTCAGCTGCAGATCCTAGCCAATTTGCAACCAGAGAGGGCTCTCTCTTTGTGATTTAGATTTGTTTGATTGTATATTAGGCTAGTTATTAAGTACAAGTTTTGTTTGGTGTTTGGAAGATGACATTCAGTAGAACAAGGCAGTAGGTCGAGGGAAGTTCAGACCATTGGGTTGATGGAGTCTAATGGAAATGAACCTCTGGGATGGTTTCTTTGGCAATAAGACAATTAAAGAGTAGGATAATTAAGCATAGAACAAATTTGAAGCTTAAATAAGATGAAATGAAGTCAAGAAATGAAAGGCAATCAAGAATCTTTCATTTATAATAACAGAGGGAAATTGTATAAACATTATGAGGGAGTAGTTAAGAATTCCTTGATGATATTTAGAGTGAAAGAACCAGGGAGACAAGAGCAATCAAGAATTCTTGCCTATGCTAGTCCTGTGGAAAACATAAAAAATTACAGGAATTGAACACAGAGTACAACAAAGTAAATTCTGGGTTATCCTTCTTTCCTGTAACTTAGAACATGATATTTAGATAACAAGTAAGACACAAATACAGTAACATAAGAGTAAGGAAGACTTATTGATCCATGTATTAACACGAGAATTCTGCAACATATCATTTTGCCATCGATCCCACAACCAGTAAGTTCACCAACAAAGCATTCCAGCAAAATTTTATTCCTGAAGAGTTCTCATAAAACATACAGCGCAGGTCCAAAATGATATTCACTAGCCAACAATAATACATATCTTTAGCAAGTATTTATAGAAGTTTTACAAAATATCCCATAGGGAAATATCTGGACATAAACTTATCCATCTACTCTGACAGAAGAAATAACTAATGTGGGAAAAAACTGCGCAGCAATAACTGAGGAAATAAATGCGCTTTACTGGCTGCTGTAGGTGTCCTGTTTGTTGTTGACCCTTTGACTCTGATAGTCGGTTGATGACCACTTTGCTGATGTGCTGTCCTGTTGTGTTGTGCTTTGCCACCTGTGTTTGAGCCTGTTTATCTTGTCACAAATCTTCTCCTCGGCTGATTTGATTTTCCGATAGCAGATCCATATAATGCAATTCGCTTGTTATGCAGACAATTTACAAGCAGAGAATCAAAACTACTTTAAGATCTCAAGCAGGGTTTGCCACCACTGATTTGTTGGTAATTGATGTTTTCTTAATTTAAATAATGTCTCATCAGCTTCAGTGTATGTGTAATAATTTGGCCAGACTGGAAAGAGATGTGCTATCTCATGCTCAATGTAAAACAAGTCTTCTAGTTTATCATACAAACTTTGTCCAGAGGGAGGCACTGTCTCTTCTGAGCCACTTGACGATGCTGTAATCTGATTTTGCACATAAGTATTTAGCTTGTGTGCATACTGTTCTTGTTTTAACAGCCTCTCGGTGCTAGTGACCAGGCTGGGTAAACCTCTGATCTGTAATACTGAAATTTTCTGTCTGAAGGTTGTTGACAATAATACTGAGAGGGGGGGGGGGGGGGAATATTATCTAATTCTTTTACCAAATTTATACTTTGAATTATTTTTGCATACCAATACCATAAATAATGAGCATGGATAAGAAAATCAGACAGTCACATCAAAGAACACCAGATATAAGGTGGAAACCCAATGTGGGTGAAAACCACCTGCTGCAATATGTCTCTATCTTCTTTCAAATTAGAAACTCCTTTTACAATGGTCTTGTACTGGTGCAGTCCTTTACCAGTACGAAGGCTACAACCTGCAGAGAGCTACAACTCTCTCTCGTTTTCCAGTCTCTCCCAGAAGGGAGCTACAATCCCCTACTTCTTTTCTTTCAAGGACCACTTTTCATAAATTTTCAAACTGGATCCATAAATATCAAATG
>APFE031291953.1:63105-121340 GCA_000404065.3 Pinus taeda
CCCATAAATGGGTTACCCGCGTATTTGGACGCGGTCCCTTCACGGCATACCTGCGGGTACGCACCTTCTGAACTGTTCTCCTGCGTACTTCTTTATTTTCATCAAAATGAGAGCCATGCCATGGGTGTTTGCCATCAAGTACAACATCATGAAATCATACCAGAACCATAATGCCAACAAAGGTATGTACCTCTGTCTGCATTTCTTGAAATTTTCTTTCTATAGTTTGAACAAAATTTCTTACGGTCAACACCTTCTTGACTCTTACAATAGTCTCTATCCTGTTCTGAATGTTTAGAGCTGCTAGCTTCTCACCAGTACGAGTATTCAAAAAATGAATCAATTGATTGGCTTGCTCAAGCTTATCTCCCAATAATGCTCTGGCCTTTTGAGTTTCATATTGAGCTACCCCCATCAATTCTATCTGGTCAAAAATAGTTTGTATTGTTGTCCATTGATCAGCAATAGCTTTGCCAATCTTATCCCACAAAATTGTCTTTATTTCAGTCAAGGTTCTATGGAGAGTGAGGTCCTTCTCCAAGGCCTTTATTTTGTTCTCTAAAGCCTTCACTTCCCCAGTCTTCTCGGCAACAGTCAACTTTGATTTGTCACAACTAGCCTCAATTTTGGCTAATTTTTCCTTAGTCTCCTTCATTTCTGTCATTTGTAATTCCAAAGCCTTAATTTCTTTCATCATAGCTTCCATGCTCAAGCTGGCCTCTTGTATTGTTGCTGTTGTAGTCGCTGCCTAAAGTTGAGGCACCTGCTGCTGAAGTTGGATCCAGGGGAGGTGCTGCTGTAGTGACTGTTGGAGGAGGAGTGATTATTGGAGCTGTTTGGGATGGTTGAGGGGCCAAGTCTGGTTGTTTCCCTTGTTGAGCCTCTTCCAATGCTTTTTCTGTGTCCAACAGCCTTTGGTTCATCCTCATAAGCAAGCTGACCACATCCTCTACTTCTTGTTGTTGTGCCACCTCTGTAGTTTGAGGATGTATAGTAGCTAGTAGCTTTAATTGTCTTCTCAGAGCTGCTATGTCTTCTTCCTTTTTCCTGATTAAGGCTCGTGCGCCTTTGGGATCTTTGGGATCATGTCCCAACTCTATAATGATCTCTTCCAAGGATTTTATCCTATTATCCTTGGCCAATGAGGAGGCTTTCTACAGCTCTAGTTGGGCAGAAGTATTATACAAAGAATTCTGCAATCTATGGGCCATTAGAGCCTTATCTGCTAGGGTGGAGTATACCATTTCTCTAACCTGTTTATGCAACTCAATCTGGTCTATTGGATGGATGTCTTTGGCCAGGACCTCCAGATTGGTTGTAATATAGTCTACAGCTGATTGTGGCTACTGTACCATGGGTCTGAAGTAACTGAGAGTCATCTTCCCTGCTTGCATGTCATATGCTGCCATCAGGCTTTGTTGGTTTGTTGGTGCCATTCTCATCAATTGATTATAAAGCTGTAACCTTATTGGATCATTTCTAGCTTTGATCTCAGTGAATGCTCGTTTGATATCCGAGCTCTGCCTGGTCTACTGTTTGGAGGATGAAACCTCCCCACTTGGTTGTCTCTCTTGCTCCTGCTGAAAGGAGTTGGCCGGTGTTTCCAAAATAGGAGGGATCTGTTGTTTAGAAGTTCCCTCACCTCTGATATTTCCTGTGGTTTCTTCAGTAATTTCCTCTTCGGAATAAGGGTTTAGCCTCTGTCTTTTCTCACCTTGCTATTCTGTGGATGCCCCTGTAGGTGTTTCTTCTGTTTTACCCCTCTTTTTAGCTCTTTCCTCATTATGAGGGGTTTTCAATATAGGGATCTCGTCTGCCTTTTGCTGCGTTGAAGGGCCTTGTTCTTGACCCTTTTCTTGATTTGTGGATGGTTGCTCTTCCATTGTACTTTGTTGTTCTGAATGCTCAATTTCTTTGCCTTTCCCTGTAGGCAAAATGGCCTCTTTAGCTTGCTGTTGTGGAGGTGTAGTAGCTGATGTGCTTGCTCCAATATGTTGAGGTTGTGTGAAGGTGACCTGTGCAAAATATTCCAGGTCAATTCTTTTCTCATGTTCTTTCGTATCTTTTTCTAAACTTTCTTCTTCAGTAAGCTCTTCATCATCTAATGTGCCCTCTACCCACTCTTGTAGATTTTCATACTATTCAATGTGGGGGATTGGCTGGTGCACATATCCTGAAAGCCTGTGTTTGATTCTTCTAAGGCTTATGAAATGTTCAGGGTCATATGGTGCCCAAAATAAGCTTTGTTTCAACATGAGCTCTTCCCTTAGCATATTATCTGCATCCTTCCAGGCTTCTTCCCTTTTATTGAAAACAAAGGGACCCAATTGATGTCTGATTTTAAGTCGTGCTTTCTTGTTTTTCCCATGAAAATGAGTCAAATCTGCACTACTGAACTGCATGAAATATTCTAAGGCAAAAAGTCTCATGGGGACATATCTTGGCAGTTTATAGGGAGGCAACTCACACCCATAAATTCTTATCACTGTGTGGTTTTGGTAGAAGTACCAATCACCAATGTTGTAGCCCTTTGAAAGATGTAAGATTCTTTGCATTTTAGCAGTGAGTCTGCCAGGAGGAGTCATCATCAATAGGCAAGTGGCTGGGTAGATGAACATGTCCACAAACTCACAATATGTGTAGGGAGAGAGGTGGACTACATGGAAAACTGAGGTCCAAAAGACAACATATCTTCTCTCTCCTTTTGAGTCTAGTCTCTCGAGAGGAACTTTGAAACTATCAGGGTGATAATACAGTAGCATATGGTAAATGTAGGAAGTATACTTGAACACTCTTTCTCTCTCCATCATCATGAATTGTTCATGTATTTTGTTAATAGCAGAAACACAGTTTCATCCACAAATTCTCCTATTTTGCATCCTAGAATGTAGGAAATCATATCTACTAGGAGCCTGCCTGTTTCATTGAATGAGACTTGATGATAGGGTGGAGGATGATCTGCCTGGCACTGTGGTTCCATAAACAACTGACCTACCCTTGATATTTCTGAACTAGAGAGCTTTGCACCCTTATCAAGCAAGTGCTTCATTGTAAGAGGAACCGGAGTCTGAGGTGGCTCAAAGTTCAGCATTTCATTTATGGATTGAGGAGTGATGTAGAACAGCACAGACCCATCTGGAGTGAGGATTGCTCTCTGTGTGGGGTCATAGTTTGCATGACACAGATGAATGATGTCAGGTAGCACATTAACTGATGGGAGGTAGTAGATAGGCATACTAGATTGCCAGATTCCCAGGATATCAGTGTTGTTTCTGTGATTATTTCTAAAGTGACACACAGTTTTAAGGTGAGACTTGAGGCCCATCATGTCCTTGATCTGGAAGTCCCTATTTGCCAAAGGTAACCACTCTAAATCCATGTGTGGAGCATTCAAAGGAGCAATGTTGAGAGCCACTGGAGCCTCCATCTTTCAACTGTTTGTATTGTGATTGTAATCTAGGTGTATGCAGCAATAGGTAACAGGACTCAGGCTCTGAGGCTATTGTTAGAAGTATAGAGACTTATTTTTGTATCAAACTGACCTCACTGTATAAACTTATAGTTTAGGCCAATTGTTGCAAAATCTGGAAGGGTTTTTTTCAAATGAATCAGCTGGTTTGTAGGCTCTGTGAGCAGAATACAGTGGAATTTGGCCTGGATTCGACCAAAGGAGTGAAATTTTGTAGAGGGAAGTGGGAATTGAGGAATTCCTTTTAGAAAATAGGAGAAAACAGAAGAAACAGGGTGCTTGACAATTTTAGTTCAGTATTTGGGCAGCTTTGGAGCCTCGGCCGGTGGAAAATGGGCTCGAAGAGTGTTCTTATGGCGAATTTGCAGAGGAGATGGGATTAAATTTGCAGGTTTGCTTCGAATCCACAACTTGGATAGTGCATACAAAGTGGTAAGTGATAGGTAGGAGCGCCTTTGGTTTTGAATTATAGGTGTTTAGGCAAATTTAACAACGAATTATGGAAAAAACAGGGTTTTTAGGCGAAAATGGGTAAATACATGTTTTTATGGCGCAGAGGGCACTTAGCAGGTACAGTTCGAGCTACGGGGTCAAGCTATGGAGCTGAATTCACAGGTTGGTGGACTGTGCAGCTTCTGGAGGTGGGTTGGATGTAAAAATTGCATGCATGTTATATGTGGGTGCGCAATAGAAAATGAACAAAATAGTCGTTTTCACGACTTTTTAACAAATTTTGGACATTTTGGTGCTTTTGGCGCTTTTCGGGGATGACGTCATCATGACGTATTTTTTGTCGCTTAGCAGGTACAGAGGATGACGTGGATGATGATGTGGCACATGACACGGTGAAGGGGGTTGATGTCAGCAGATGATGTGGTGCAAGTGCAGGGCAGTGGCGGGAGACGTCATGAGGTGAGCGGTAAGCGGTTTCCATCGGACCGCCTTTGGTACAGGGGCGGTAACTGTCAGAGGTGGCTTGATCCAATCAGAGGGCGACAGGTGTCCTCGTGTACGATGGTGAAACCGTCGACCATCGGGTACTAAAGTACCTTCGTCGGGGGGCGTCTGATATGGATTAGGACCGTCGGATTTGTGGGGGGCGATCCGACGGTGGAAGGGAGGGTGATGTGACCGGGCTTTAGCGGAAGAGCACGTACGATACACCCTAATTTTCTAAGGTTTCGGGCGGGTTTTCAACCTTGGGCTATGGATTGATGTGTGTTCGGTGCCAGGTTATGGTTATTCGTTTAACCAAATATTAAATGAAACCCAAATAAAATGTATGCGCGGGGTTAATGTGGTATGGTTTGTGTGTGGGGTTAAGATAGTTATTAATCTAACCAAATGTTAGATTAATCCCGAATATTTTGGATGCGAAAGGGCTAATACTAAGGCCCCAAATGGACCTAGTATTCCCCTAACTTTTTATTGTGTGGCTATAATGCCAAGGGGCAGGGATATTTATATTTTTGGGTTATTATATAGTTTTTGTATGATAGGGATAGGGAAGTATTTTAAGGGAGCTAAAATAATAAAGTTAGAGGTTAATATGAGTTTATGGATTGAAACTGAATGGATGAATGCTAAGTTTATAGAATGAAAACTTAGGCATAGGGAAGTGAAAGGAGTGTGGAATGATCATTTTTACACAAGAAATGTGGCTTCTTTCCACTAAGTAAACTCAGAGATCAACTTGGCATTTCACATAAAATGGAGTAAAACTGGACTTATTGGGTAAATCCCAAGGTCCTTGAGAGGATGTTAGTAAGTGATCTTTGGGGGAATGAAGGGGAATTAGTCATGCTTCCAAAATTATGCAACCAAATAACTACCATGGCACCAGTGTCATTGATGAGATGAGTCCTTCTTGACAAGACAAAAAGTAATTATAACCTTGCTTTTGCAACCTCAAACTGCCTACCCAGCCTAATACACCTAACATTTTTTCTTCCTTTTGATTGGGTGCATTTAGACTAGCAAACCTTGCTTTTCCTTCTTTTCTTTTGACTGCCCTCCTATCTAAATGTACCCTTATCTCTTCCAAGGGCCCAGATTAAGCAGTTAGGCTCCTTAATTTCTCTACCTATCTACTCATCTGTCAAGCTTGAACTGTTTGGATAGATATTCATTCTCTATTCTACAACAACGAATTTAAATATGGAGTGGTCCAGATTGAACTGTTGGGCCATCCATCAAGTGTGATAAGCAGCAGTGTCTTCACATTGTGAACTTGCAAAATAAGATAGCAGTGGCATTTTGGCTGGCCACTTTCTTGGTCTTTTGGTTTGGGGTTCATTTTTGCTATTTTTTCTAACCAAAACATTTCTTGCCTTTTGATTATTCTTTTAAGGCATACCCACTTTACATTTTTTAATTTTCTTTGTCTGTATACAAAATATGGAACCTCTGCAGCATGCAAAGATGAACATATTTGGCACTTCCATAGTCAATCATGAAAAATGAAACCTATTGGTATAGGAACCTAACATGTCGTATAATTCTTCTCATGCTCTTTCAGTTTTCGTGACCCATAACACACTACCTGTCCTTCCTACATAAGGACTCCACTAAATCCCCTCTTGCAAGAATCTATACACACCGCAAACTCTTTTTTTGGATCTGCAATCTTTAACATTAGAGCATTTGTCAGGAACTTCTTCAACTGGTCAAAATTTGTTGCACATTCCTCTGTCCATCCAAAATTCTTACCTTTCCTCTACAGTGATGTAATAGGATATGCAATGCAAGAGAAGTTCCTGACGAACCTCCTCTAGTAACCTGCTAGCCTCATGAATGATCTTACCTCATCCACATTTCTAGGAGCTTTCCACTCCATTTTAGCACCTATCTTCTCTGGATCCATTACTATGCCTTCCTTGGAAACAATATGTCCCAAGTGATGTACCTTTGTTTGAAAGAAACTGCATTTATTGAGATTAACATACAACTAATGCTCTCTCAACAATCTCAATATGGCTGCTAAGTGCCTGGCATGCTCTTCCTCATTTTTAAAATATATCAATATGTCATCAATGAATACAATAACAAAATTGTCCAGATAAGGACACAATACACTATTCATCAAGTACATAACATTAGCTAGTGAATTAGACAAACCAAATGGAACTACAACAAACTTATAATTCCCATACCTGGTCTAGAAAGCAGTCTTGTAGATATCTTCTTCTTTAATGTGCACATGATCGTATCCTGATCTCAAATAAATATTTGAGAACACTACTACTCCATTCAACTAATCGAATAGCTCATCAATCCTCTACAATGGATACCTATTCTTGATGGTCACTATGTTCAATTGCTCGTAATCAATGCATAGCCTAAGAGTACCATCCTTCTTCTTCATAAAAAATACTAGTGCACCCCATGGTGATACACTTGCTTAATGTATCCCTTGTCAAGTATTTCCTTCAACTATAACTTCAGCTCTACTAAATATAGAGTGATCATCATGTATGGTACCTTCGATGCTGGTTCTACCCCTGGTACCAACTCAATGGAAAAGCCCACTTCTCTGCGAGGCAACAATTATAAAATCTCTACTGGACACACATCCTAATACTACTACAAGGTCGGATGCCTTCTCAGTACCTCTGCATCCTCAACATCCTTACCTTTATCACTAGAAATATGTACTACAAATAAAACACACCCTTTTCTGTGACTATGCTTTGTCTGCATAGTTCTCACCATTCTAATTGATGTTTCCTTCTTCTTACCCTGCAAGACTCTTTGTCTCCATTGTCATCCAAACACATAATGGCCTTGTCATAGCAGTCCACTTTATTCCTGTGAAGATATAAGAAATCCATGCCCAAAAGAATACTATATGATCCTAATGGAAATACATTCAAATGTGCTAAGGTAGGCCTACCATTAAACGTGAATGACCAAGCTCTTAACCAGTGGTACACTCTCTATTTGTACCTGTATCCAACTGCACTAACCAAGATTCTGCATGCACTTCTTTATTCAAACCACACTTATCCACTAGGTGAAGACTAACATAACTATAATTAGATCCAAGGTCCATCAAAATAGGAACAACTTGATCAAAAATATTATCATCCATCTCGATAACAGTTGCATGGTGATCCACCTGCTTGTTATCAAATGTTGCATAGATACGAGGAATTCTCTTCCCAACATCCCTAACAGTCTGCGCCTCCTGTGCACCATAGATTTGAGACCTACCACCCCAATACTGCAAAAAATATCTCTTGAGATTATCCTTGCCACATAACCAACACTACAACAGTCCCATACCATCACCTCTATTCTGCATCCTTCCAAGATGTGACCTATGTCTCTGTCTACATTAAACTTCTTATTAGGTGTAACATTTTCTTTCTCACCTACATCCTTAGGTCTTGTTCTTTTCAACTTCCATTTACCTTTAGCTTTGTCTTTACTTTTCCAACCCTACCGAGATTTTATATTTCGCTTTGAATGCTCATAGAAATGCGTCAATTTCCCAATAACTTCCTCAAGTGATTGAGGCTCATCATATTCAATATGGTCTCTAAAAGATAATGGCAATCCACTGAAAAATCTCTGGAATTTTTCCTTCTCATCTTTAAGATATGGAACATACCTCAATAAATCCAAAAACTTGGTTGTATACTCCTCGCCTATCATCGATCCCATATTTAGCCCATAGAACTCCTTGGCTTTACTGCCGTAGTACCTCTCTGATAAATATTTCTTCCTAGAATGTCTCCTGAATTTATGCCGACTCAAGTCATCTATCCTAATTTCTCTAACCCGCTTCACATCATTCCACCAGATGCCTGCTTTCCCTTTGAGGTTGAAGATAGCTATTATGGCCTTGATATTCTCAGTGTACTCATGGAACTCAAAGAATTTCTTCATCTTAAGTAGCCATGATTTTGCATCCTCTGAATTCTTGAAATCCCCATTAAAGGTAGGTGGATTTTCTTTTTTGAACTCGTCTGGAAAATATCCCTTGTCACTCTTCCTGTAAGGATGATAATGATGACAATCATAGTGCCTGTTAGAACTAGAACTAGAATAGAACCTGTGTCCATCACCTCTCCTATCTAGAGTATCCAAGAGCCTACTATCTCGGATCGTGCCATCCATATCCAACTTTTTCCCACCATGAGATATACTTCCATATGCCCTGTTACTCCTCTCCTCCTATGCATGGCTGATCCGAAGTGATCCCTATCTCTGTAATTCTAAAAAACTCTGAAGGATTGCCACATTGACTTATGCTTGTTTCTCCTGTTCCTAAATGATCATGTCATCATCTGTGTTGCAACTCCTTATTTCTGCCTTCAAACTTCTCAATGTGTCTTCCAAGTCAGAAGAGTGCACAACACCAAGTTTCTCATCTGATCCATAGGGAGAGTCTCTTGAACTGTATTCTACCATCTTGTTAGCCATCTTTGATCTCTTTCTTAAAAGTACACTGTAGTGGCCAATCTAGGGTGCTAGAGTAGACTAGATTTATTATCAACCAAGGTAGGTAAACTTAGAGGCACGTGTCTAAAGTCTATAGACATAAAAGGATTCCTAACTAAGTGTTTACTGTGACAGACTACAACACTCCTTTACAGGAGGTTAGGATATGTTTCCTCTCACCTTAACACTCAGATCACCTAATTTATCTAACTGTCCTAAAGATACAGCGTATTGCTAGACTGAGTTTTCAATTCTCTTACAAGGATGTTATGCACAAAAGCTCTTTCTAGCTAACACTTAAGCATTAATGAAAAGTTAAAAGCACAATGAATTTTAAATGCATGAAATCAGAGTCTATGGAGATGCTTTAAAATCTAACGATGGATCAAATCTCTTACAATATATGGTTCAATGATCTAACAATCAAATCTTTAAGCTATCGCCATAAATACCATTCGCAAGAATTTCTAATTAAATCGATAAAATCACAGACATGGAAATAACACTCAACACTATGCACTCTATTAAAATTCAAAAATGCTATGTAAATGAAATTAACAGTATACCAATCCACGCAGGGCCCGTCCATGTTTCAATGGCACACTGAAGTAACCTCAAGCAACGAGAGTATTAACGCATAAACATTGTTGGAGTAACACGGTGACTGTAATTAAGTTATGAAGATTGCAATCACATACCAAAGTTATGTTCTCAAACAATACACAGAGATAATAATCGTAATCGTAATCTTTGAAAACAAAAACAATACACAGTCTTTATCTGCTTGTCCCTATCTAAATCGAATGTACATTCATTAAGAAGATGTTTTTGCTTTTAACAAAGAGTGATTTTTTTTCCTTTCTAATCTAAACCAATTTCCAAAGGCAAAACGAAACCGGTTTGGGAAACCATGGCTTTTTACTACCTTTGTGGCCAAAAGGGCTGGGTTTCACCACCCTTGACCACATAACCAGGAGCTTTTGATTTGTTGTTGAATCGATTTTTCACCATGCATGTACATTCCAGATCTCGTTCCTATCCATTTCTTTGGCTTGTGTGTCATGCCATGTGTCAGACCATAAACCATTTACAGGAAGTTATAACATCATGTAATCTTTTTGTTGAAAATTCCTAATACATAAAAATTCATAAATTAACTTTAATGTAAACTAACAACTATAATGATATTAATTAATCAATTTCGATGGATATGAGGGGTCTATGGAAGAAAAAGATAGACAAATGATGGTGTTTCTAGAAGAAAAAGATGGCAATGAAATGGTACCAACATCTTCCCCAAGCTCAATGATTTAGCATGTCCTCATGTTAATTCTGATGTGCTGCCTCTATACTCTGTTCCTGCCTATACCTCTGCTGCTTTTAGCAATGCATCTATGTTCTTCTGAGCTTGGGCATCTTTTTGAATGTGGAGCTCATGTTTCAAATTCTTGTATTTCTCCTTGAGGGCTTTCTTTTGGGTATACCATTTGGTTGCCCACTTGCAAATGTTAGTTTGTTCAGCCTTGAGCTCTTTTATTTGCTCCTTAAGCTTCTCATTTTTCTGCTGGGTTTTCTTACTCTGAGTTCTCAACATTTAGTTCTCCCTCTTGATGACTTTCTCCAGCATGTTGGCCTCCATCAGTTCTTATTTTAACTTTTCAATTTGTTTTTCCAGCCTCCTTTGTTTCTTGATTGCACGTGGTGACTCTTTTCCTTGCCTATTGTTGCTCTCAACTTCCATTTCGGCTTCCGATCTAGGTTTTGAATGAGCACTGCTCTCGATGTCCATTGGTGCATGTGCATTGGACTCTAGTTGATATTCTTGTGGCTGGGTCTTTTGCACTCTCCTGGATCTTCTTGTATATGTAGTGAAAATTTTTTCTTTCTCAATTTTCTGGGCAGCTTCTTGCCTCATCTTTCTCGTCCTTACACTACTACTAGGTGGAGGGACATTTCTTGACTTGCGCACAGGGATTTCTTCATCAATGTCAAACATAAATCTTGAGTGCTCTTGTTGTTCTTTTTCACCCTCTCCATCTTTGATTTGATTGGCAACTAGAAATTCCTTCCATATCTTTCCCCTTTTCTGCACTTCAAATTCAATGAGAATTTTAATTAACCCAAAATGATACAAGCTTTTGTCCTCATTACCCTTTTTCTTTTGGATAGTTTTTGATATCTTAGTCAAGCTCTGCAAGAGGAAATAGGGTAAACTAATGGTGCACTGCCCTTTTAAATGCAACAGGAGTTTGATGTGGTATAAATAGACTATGTTGTATCGACCCTCACACGTAACAAATTTCCGAATGATATACACCATTTCATACCATGGATGCATCAACCAGCTCCTAAGGACACCCTTCTTCCAGTTAATAGATGAAACCCTCGACCTAGACATGAATTGGGTTGATGATTTTTCCTTGAATTGTTTTGTTTTGAAGTATTTTTCTCCTTCTGGGCCGATCCCCAAGGATTGTGCTATGGTGTCTTTTGAAATCCTAAATGAGAAGTTGCCTATCAATGCTTTCTCTCCATTAAATGTAAAGGCAAACTGCTTAGTTACTTCTTCATTGCTCCCATTAAACCTCTCCAAGAAGGGTAGCCATTGTTTTTCCCTTAAAATTGTAATGCGGTCATCATGATACTGGGAACTATCAAATACATTAGGCTCTACTCTATTAGTCATTTTGACAGAGAAACTCCTGCTCTAACCCTCTTTGTTTATGCTTAATAATTCATCAAGGGTCTCTTGATTTGTTACCTTTGCTTTTCACTCCACTCAACCGACCTGGTAGCGCCCTCTGTTCTTCGAGATCAGCTTCTTCAATTGCATAGGCAACGACCGGGTGAATGTCCTTGAATTATGGCGGAGGTGTAAACTTGTGAGCCCAATTACTGTGCTTTCCCTTCGTAGCACTTGCTGTTCTCGGCCTTTTTTTGAAACCACAGCATTTGAATTACTAGTATGGAACGCCCTTTTCTACAAACTGAGAATGAACTAGAAATTTAACAACCGACTTGACCCAATTCACTATAATGATAATAACAGAGCGTATTCATATTACAAAGACAGAGGAGTAGCTGTATTGGGTTGTATGAGTACCATCATGAGAACGCCGTAAGCATGTATGGAGTACTGGAGTATGATAACGGATAGTTGTTTACATGAGTCGACTTGGGTCGATCGATCATGTTATAACTTGGCTGATTCAAAAACAATGAATGAGATCATGTAACACTTGGCTTTCCAATGGTTCACCACCTGTCCCTACTTCATTGGTACTTGGCCGAATAGGAAAATGTTGGACCGATAGTAAGGTTTGATGGCCGATTCAAGAATGAGGAGATGAATTAATAACAAGGCTTAGAGGGTGGTGTAATAGAATATTTAAAAATCGTAGGAGGAGTATGGGGATAGGCTAGAGTGTTGGGAAATGATAGGAATTAGGAATATGACAAGGGTGATGGGTATACGGGTGTTTTTGAAATTGATCATAAGAAGTCATAGTCATCACATTTAACACTAAAATAATCCAAGAATTTAAATGTTAAAAATAAAAATTACAACAATACATTACACTTTATTGGTTGATCAAGAGTTGAGTTGGCATGCATAGGTAGGACTGATCTTTCTTGTTCAGATATGACTAATATTCACTGTCCATAACAAGTCCCTCTTAGATGAATTTGGATACAACAGGTCCCTCTGAGATCTGGAGAATGTTTGTGCAGCTTCTTTGAAATCTGGAAAAGAACTATATGTGTGCAGCTTCCTTGATCTTTGGTGTTGATGGAGCCTCGGTGATAAGCAACCTTTGAACTTCTATTGAAAATTTGTTGAAGATTTACTAAAGTAGCTTAAGATAGCAGTCTTTAACAGGTCCCTTTGATGTTTGTTGAACAAGTCCCTCTAATGTTGGTGCTGGTAACATAGTCTTCTGAACAGGTCCCACTGCATATTGCTTAAACAGGTCCCTCTGATTAGAACAAAGACGAAAACAACTTCTTTATTGAAATACTGAAGTGCTGAAACAAACTCTTTAAGAATTTACAATGAGGAGATGAGATAAGGAAAACAAAAATGTTGATGCTTCTCCCCAACTAAAGCTTTGACTTGTCCTCAAGTCATTATTGAATCGATGAATCAAACAGTAAACAAAAAGAACAAGGAATTCTTACCAGCCAAAGAATTGGTTTTCAAGTAATAATTCTGGGTTAGAGTGTGCCAGAGTCTAGTTTTCACATCTAAACCATTATTATTTATTTATTTTTTAAATTTTTTTAATTTTTTTTTTAAATTGAAATGAAATGAACTAAGGTAGAGATACTACAGCTGAAGGCTGCAATATCTCAACCTCCCTTTGTTGAGATACAGTTTGAAGAAAATCCTCTTTGATGATGGGCTTATGATAGAGTTTCAACCTATGGCCATTGACCAGAAAGGGGTGACCTTCTCCATCAACGGTAATAAGCTTGACTGACCCATTCTCATAAACTTGAACTATTTCATATGGGCCCATCCAATGTGTGGTAAATTTGGCTTTATGATCTCTGAATTTAGAGTCAAAGAGTAAAGCCCAGTCTCCTTCTTTGAACTGTTTCTTTTTTATATGTGCATCATGCCACTGCTTCCTTTGTTTCTGCATTAGGAGTGTTGTCTCCTCTGCTTGTTGCCACATTTCATCCAGTTGGTTCAACTGCTGAATTCTTTCTAGTTGTGCTTCATTAAGATCAATTCCTAAATCTGCAACCATCTTATAAGTATGTATTTGAAACTCAATAGGAAGCATTACCTCTTTTCCATACACCAACTGATATGGTGTAAATCCTATAGTATTCTTCCATGTGATTCTATAAGCCTAGAGGGCATCTTTGAGCTTCTATTCCCAATTCTTTCTGTTCATTGCTACGCCTTAGTGATAATTCCTTCCAATGTTTTATTTGTGGATTCCACTTGGCCATTGGCCTGTTAATGGTATGGTGTACTTCTTCTGTGCTTGATTTGATATTTTTCTGTGATGTCCTTAACTAACTTTGAAGTAAACTGAGTACCTTGATCTATCACTATCTCCCTTGGTACTCCATACCTTGCAAAAATTTCTTCAAAAAGGAAGTTTACCACTGTTTGTTCAGTTGCCCGGACTAGTGCTTTGGCTTCAGCCTATTTTGTCACGTAATCAGTACATATTAGGATGTACTTC
The DNA here is from genome assembly GCA_000404065.3 of Pinus taeda. Lineage (NCBI taxonomy): Eukaryota > Viridiplantae > Streptophyta > Pinopsida > Pinales > Pinaceae > Pinus > Pinus taeda. Next base: position 77,221 of record APFE031291953.1, read on the forward strand.
TTACCTTTGGAAGTTGGATTGATGGGTCCTATGAAATCTAGAGCCCATTTTTCAAATGGCTCTAGGTGTACTTGAGGCTGAAGTGGCATCTCATCTGTAGCTATTGGCCTACCCTTTCTTTGACAACTATCACAACTCTTCACGTACTTCTTGGAATCCTTAAAAATAGATGGCCAGTAATATCCAAGACTAAGAATCTTCAATGCTGTTCTTTTAGCTGCAAAATGCCCACCACATGGTTCATCATGGCAAGATTTTAGAATATCAATTATTTCATCATTTCTTACACATCGTCTAATAATCATATCATAACCAGTGTAAAATAAATCTCCATTAACCCATGAGTATCTAGCACTTTGTTTGATCAGCCTCTTCTTTTCCTTTGGAGTAAAATATGGAGGCGTTCTTCCTGTGGAAAAATAGTTGGCCAAGTCAGCATACCAAGGATTCACTATTGAAATTGCAAATAAATTTTAATCTAGAAAAGAATCTTCAACCGGAACAACCTCACCTGGATTTTGCAGTCTAGAAAGAAAATCTGCCACCTGATTCTCCTTACCTGGTCTATCTAACACTGTGATATTAAATTCCTGTAATAATAACAGCCATCTGGTAACTCTGCCATTATTTATTAGTTTATTCATTAAATACTTAATGGCAGAATGGTCAGTATGTACAAAAACCTCATAACCAGTTATATAATGTCGAAATTTATTCACAGCATGTATGATTGCAAGCATTTCTTTTTCAGTGACTGTGTAGTTTAATTCTACAGGTGTTAGATTTTTACTAATGAAATAGATGGAATAATGAAAAGACTCCTCTTTTTGGCCTAATGAGGCACCTACTGCAGTATCAGATGCATCTGTAAAGATGTGAAATGGTAGGTTCCAGTTAGGTCCTTTTAAGACTGGTGTGGTTGATAACTTTCCTTTGAGTGTTTCAAATGCTTGCTGACAATTATCATTCCAGTTGAAAGGTGCATCTCTTGCTAGAAGCTTAAACAAAGGTAAAGCTATTTTACTAAAATGTTCAATAAATATTCTGTAATAGCTTGCATACCCAAGAAAACTTCTTACCTCTTTTTGAGTCTTCAGAATTGGCAAATTGACAATGATCTGGATTTTTGATGGATCAACTTTAATGCCTTGAGAAGAAATATAGTTTCCTAATACTATCCCTTCATTTAACATCATAAAGCACTTTTCATTGCTCAGGGACATATTAGCTTCAATACATCTCTTCAAAACTTTTTCAAGATTCTCTAATGCATGCTCAAATGAATTACCATACACTAAAAAATCATCCATGTAAACTTCAACACAATCATGAACTAAATCAACAAAAATAGCTAATAAAACTCTCTGAAATGTAGCTGAAGCATTGCAAAGTCCAAATGGTAAAATATTATAAGCATAAGTTCCCCAGGGACAAGTAAAAGTGGTTTTGTCCTAGTCCTCTAAGGCTATCCTGATCTGGTTGTAGCCACTAAAACCATCAAGAAAAGAGAATGATGATTTCCCAGCTAATGTGTATAGTACTTGGTCAATAAATGGTAGTAGGAAATAATATTTGAGGGTTTCTTTGTTCAATTGTCTGTAATCAACACAAATCCTCCACTTGCCATTCTTCTTGGGCACTACAACCAATGGGGATACCCACTGACTGTCAGCGATAGGATAGATAAAATTGACTTTCAACAGTTTTTGTAATTCCTCTCTAAAAATATCCTGAAGCATGGGATTCATTCGTCTCTGCGTTTGCCTCACTGGTTTGATATTACTATCCGTATAAATGTGGTGAGTGCATGTTTCAAGGTGAATTCCATGCATATCGGTGTAGTCCCAAGCAAATGCTTTCTGGTATTTTCTCAATAATTGAATCAATTTTTCCTCCTGAGATGAGTCTAGGTGAGTGCCCATATTCAAAGTTTTTCTTGGACTAATCTCTATGGTCTTGCTCTGTGTGTGTTGTGATAGATTGGATAGGAAAAATGTTCTGAAATGTTGTTTGTAAGGAATGAATGGTGCATGTTTCCTGAAAATTTTGTGCCAAAAGTTCATCTGTAGCATGGTATTGGTCATTTCTCAATTATTCAGAAATATCAGGTTGAGAAAGGAACAATTCTACCAAATCATCATTATTATGTTCTTGAAAATCATAGATTTGGTTGATGCTGAAAACAGATTAAACTTCTACCTTATCATCGTATTTATCATCAAGCCATAAATTGTGTGCTACTGCTGGTGATTGTGCTGATGGGTAAAGAGTGAGTTGTTTTCTTTCAGTTCCTCGTGAAATGATCATATTACCCGATCTACATCCTATGAGTGCATCAGCAGTTGCTAACCATGGTCTACCAAGGATGATAGGGTTTCCTCCTAAATTGGATTTTGGCTGAAGAACTAAAAAGTCCACTGGATACTCCCAAGAGTCCAGTGAAACAATTATGTCCTCCAAAATCCTTTCAGGAATCACTTCAGACCTATCAGCGAGTTCTAGAACAATTGTTGTGTGTTGCAAGTTTGTGAGCTGGAGTGTTTTCATTGTTTCAAGAGTCATCACATTTATTGCGGCCCCAAGGTCAATTAAGGTGTTTGGAATATGTATGTTGTTAATGATTGTAGTGACTCTGGGAATACCAGGATCAACATACTTTTCCATTGAAATGGTGTTTGTCATAAGGCCAACTAAATGTCCAATAACATGAATGGTTTGTGGATCAAATCTTTTCCTAGTAGGCTTTTTGAGGCATAGTTCTTTGATGGCTTTAGTATATATGGGAATGTATTTTATGGCTTGTAGTAGCAAAATTTATATAGACATTCTTTATCTCATCTAAAACATCAAACTGTGGTATAGACATGGGAAGGTTTGTTTGGACCAATCTGTCTGGAAAAGGTGGTGGATGCAACGGTTGCATTTGTTTATTTTTGATGTCATCATTTTGTTTCCTTTGAATTGGAGTTTCATTTTCATTTTCTTCATTTTCTTCTTGTTTATTAGCTGTTGGAGATTCTTTGTGAAGTACCTTACCAAACCTCAAATTGATATTTTGCAAGGGTAATGTGGGTTATGAGGGTCCCTCATCTACATTATAAGCTGGTCTCTCTACTCTGTTATTTGGATTTGGTACAGGTTGAGCAGGGATTTGAGGAGGTCTAGGAGGTTGTTGGTTAGATGGAAGTTGTAATTGTGGTGGATTTATTGGTGGAGGAGTAGGCAATGCTTGTTGAGTGGGTTGGGGTTGATGTGTGTAAACAACTTGCTACTGAGGATATTGCTGATATGGTTGAGGACATGGCGAATATGGCTGATGATACTGTTGATATGGCTGCGAATATGGTTGGTATGGTTGAGGATATGGTTGATATTGTTGAGAGTATTGTTGTGATGGTCTCCACTATTGTTGTGGGTAATTTTGGTGCTTCCATGGCATGGGTACATTCCACGAATTCTAAGCATACATCTGATCATGTGCAGGAAATTGCAAATTCTGGTTTGGGAACATACCTTGAGGTGGAGGTCTTGGCTGCCATGGTCTCTTTGCGCCCATGAAATACACATTCTCCATATCTGTGTTAGCTGCCACATTACAATTTTGCAAAATCTTGACTTTAGAGAAATGAAATATATCATGATTTTTAGTACAAAAGGCACAAACTTGAATGTTTTCTAATGGGCAATCTTTTAAGGCATGTTTCTTCTGGCATTTTGGACAAAAGACAACCATCATTTGATCTTCCTCTTGTTGTCTTTTCTTAGCTTTGAGAGTGTCAATTTGAGTTCCAAAGGTACTCAATAGATCTGTTTTGAATTCCTCTAACAAATTTCCTATTTCAGCGCTTGTGACACTTGCTGAAGCAGATTTTGTGGCTTTGGATGATATGGTTTTTTACAATTATGGCTTTGCTCCTAGAATACTTTTCACATAAATCAGCAATTTCTTCGAAAGGTAAGGTGGAAATATCACCTTTTCCCATCAAATTAAGATCATCTAATTATTCCTCTCGAATGCCCTTCAAAAATATTGTTCGAATGAGATCAAGATTCATGGATCGATGTTTTGATTTTTGTAAATTGTAAGCAAATTTTTCCAAGTACTCCTCTAGATTTTCATCCTCTCGTTGATTCATCCTAAAAATATCATATTTAGAATCTTTCGATCTACAATAAGGTTGGTATTTCTTTAGGAATATTCTTCTCATGCCATCCCAATCAGTTATTGCATGCTCACCAAGTCCCATGAACCATCTTAGTGCTGGTGATTTTAATGTTGCTGGGAAGAGCCTAAGCCTATGGGCATCATCTGTGTAACCATATGTTCGACATACAATGTCAAACTCAAACAAGAATGAATTTGGATCTTTTGAAGCCATGCCATAAAAGTTTGGTAACATAGAAGGAGGTATGTTTTTCATTTTTATTTCCTCATCATGATTGTCTTCTGGTTCGTGAATAGGAAATTTAAAGGTTGATTCTTCCTCCTCTCTTTGATCTTGTTGTTGTTCAGAAGTGGGTCTTCTTGCTGATCCTCCTCCTTCCTTAGCCATTTTTATAGATTCCTCTGGTGATTTAATTTCTTGTTCAGTGTCACTTGTTCCAAAGAGTTGTTCTAGAGATTGTTGAGTTATTTTCCTACTTTCTCTTTTTGTAGAGGATTCAGGGAGATGTTTCTTCTGTGATTCGTGTGCCAATAGGATTTGTCTCTCAATAAGTGTAAGTCTTTGGCCTGATTTGTGTTTATCCTCTAATTTTTGTATGGTGACTTCCTCAGCTAGTGTTGTGTGTTCAATTTTTCCTAAAGGGTCTGCTCCTGGTGGTAGGTTAGTTTTTGGGTGGGGGTTTTTATGAATCTACCTTTATTATCTCTAGATCTAGGCATAAGCAAACATGACTTCTAAAATGATAATTAAAATCAAATCTAAAGTCTATAGACATAAAAGGATCTCATCTACCTAACTAAGTGTCTACTGTGACAGGCTACAACACTCCTTTACAAGAGATTGAAATATGTTTCCTCTCACACCTTAACACTCAGATCATCTAATTTAACTAACTGTTCTAAAGAAACAACGTGTTACTAGTCTGAGTTTTCAACCCTCTTACAAGGATACCATTCACAAAAGCTCTTTCCAGCTAACACACTAAGCATTCATGAAAACCAAAAGCTCTTTTAAGCACATTGAAATTTTAAATGCATGAAAACGGAGTCCACAAAGATACTTCGAAATCCAATGATCGATCAAATATTTTACAAGATATTGTTCAATGATCTAGCAATTGAATTCTCAAGCTATCACCATGAATATTACTTGCAAGAACTTCTAATCAAATCAATAAACTCACAGGCAAGAAAATAACATTAAACGCTATTCACACTATTCAGATTCAAAAACGCTATGGAAATGAAAATAAAAGTATACCAATCTCCACGTAGGACCCATCCACGCTTCAATTGCACACTTAGGAAACTTCAAGTGATGAAAATGTTAATGCATATGCACTGTAATGGTAAAATGATGCCTGTAATTAAGTTCTGGAAATCAAATCACATGCAAGAGAAATGTTCTGGAAACAATACACAAGAACAACAACCATTCTGGACAATACAATACACAATATTTTATCTGCTTGTCTCCTATCCTATATTCACTAACTTTCCCTCTATAATCGAATGTACATCTATTATTATGCAGATGTTTTTGCTTTTACAAAAAGAGTGGTTTTTGTCTTTTCTAATCTTAAGGGATTTCCAAAGCAAAATGAAATCAGTTTGGGAAACTTTCGCTTATTGCTACCTTTGTGACCAAAAAGGCTGGGTTTGACCAGCATTGACCATGTATTCAGGAGCTTTAAATTCGCTATTGAATAGATATTTCACCATGTATGTACATTCCAGATCACGTTCTTATCCTTTGTTTTGATTTTCCCGCCATGCCACATGTCACATCATAAACCATTTACAGGAAGTCATGACATCCTGTAATTTTGTTGAAAATTTCTAATTTTTAACATAAAAATTCACAAATTAAATTTAATGTAAAATAACAACTATAATGCTTTGATTAATCAATTTCAATGGAATATGAGGGGTTTATGGGAGAAAACAATAGACAAATGATGGATTTCTAGAAGAAAAGGATGGCAATGAAATGGTACCAACAATGGTTGTAGCATTATGTTTATGCATGTTCTCTATTGATATTATGATGATTGTAGCATAAATGGTTATGTTTGGTCTCTATTGAATTTATGATGATGATAACAGTAAAGGATATGTATGCTATCTATTGATATCATGATGATGATAGCTTTGATGGATAGGTATGTTTTCTATCGATGTTATGATGCTGGTAGATTTGATTGATATGTATGTTTCCATTGATGTTATGATGATGATAGCCATGATGGATGTGTCCCCTATGTTATCTACTTGCATTAGTTCTGGATCACAATGAACAATGATGCGAATGTCTACGTGATGTTGATGATGTTATTATGACAATGACTAACACTAGGAAACCTTGTTACTGATGATTATTGACTATGGAAGGAAACCACCAGAGGCACTCACATATGATGAGTTGACGACACCTGGTTTGATGAAAATTTATATTATTTTATCTTTGAAATTCTAAGTCAATTTTGAAACCTGCTATATATGTTATTCTATATTCTGATGATATGTTAGTGGTTGCAGGCACAAATTAGTTTCTTGGCTAAATGACTCAGATATGGGTGATGGGGTCGTACAATTGGATGGAACTGCATGGGAGGGGTGGGGCAGTGTTCCTGATCTCACCCACTACTACTCCCATTGTGAATTGGGCTAGAAAGGTTGAAACACCTTTTCCTTGAAGATCATGATGTCATGAGGGCACCAAAGATGGGTTGCCCATGAGGATTTTACTAGGGGGCACACATCAAGGAAGATTCCCACATCCCCCACACCATTATTCTCACTATACTAGGCCACATAAGAGATGATAGTGGTCTCTATCGTTGCACCTATAATTTCCCCTCGTAGTGACTGAATGCTTAAAGGGAAAGTGGCATGGCACCTTTGGAACTTCAAGAGAACTTCTTGAAGGGAACGACCAACTTGGGACCCTTGGCATCACAAATAAACTATTAGGCGTGACACCCTTGGAACTTCAAGGGAAGTTCTTGAAGGGCACAACCAAACTTGGCACCCTTGGAATCATTAGAAATAAATTAATTAATAAATATAATCAAGATATGAAAACCTAGGTAAATTCACATCAAGGGTAAATGATGTTAGAAACCGAGGTGATTAAATCAAGAATAAAACTTGGGTTAAGAAGATCATAGGAAGAAATAAAATATTTTACCTTAAAAACTCTACCCTTCCCATGTTGGAAAATATTAGGTAGATAATGTAATTTAATTAGGTAAAAAGGGAAATGAGGGACATAAATGTAAGGATAAATACTAATCCTAAAATAGTTAAACCTAATTAAGAGAAGAGGATGGTGAATTAAAATAAAATTGATAAATCAAATTTTAGAGAAAGTTAGAGAACCTCCATGTGGCAACAATCAACATAAGAATATACATGTAAGAGATAAATTGAGTTAAATTAGGGAGTAGATAGGGGATCAAATCTTAACTTATCAATTGTATTTAGTAATGAACACAAATTAAGGAGTAAGAAGGGGGATCAAGAGACAACTAGGAGAAGAAATAAGAATGTTGTTGAGGTGAGGAAAAATATTACTTTTAAATTAAAATTTACGTAAATAATTTTGGAGATCCTTGATGAGAGAGTAACACATGGGTGGGTGAATAATTAAACTATTTGATTATCAAAAATAATTAATTATGCATGAAATTCCAAGTGTCACCTATGAGGAATCCTATAAAAGAAAGGGCAGGTCATGGGAGAATATACTTTTTCTTTATCCTATTGTTGGATAGATGATATTATGTGAGAGTAGTGACTACAAGCTATAGTGAGTTTGGTTAGGTAGAGGACTTTAGAGAGGGGACTCTTCAACCAAAGAGTGCTCTCCTCTACTAGCTAATACATTCCTTCGTTGTACAACCCCATTGCAGCTCAAGGTCCACGGGGAAGGAGAGTACCCAAGGAGTAGGCTGGGAGGTCAACTGGTGGGTCATTGCATTCGGATTAAGCACGTCGACATTCACACTTAGAGGTGACCGACAATAAACAAGGAGTGGAAATTCAAGTTTGAATGTCCTCTCCTGGTGAACGATACGTATGTTGTTATAATATTTTTTTGTATTACTTCATTATTATTTTAGTTAATAAAATATGATAGGTTCAATAAAGTGAAATTCAGGAAAGTTTTATATAATGCTTAATAATTTTTGAGTTCCTAATGCTATTTTCTTATGGTTGTATTTTTAGTATTAATTTTTTTCTATAGGGTTAGTCCCTACATTGCCAATATTCTCTATAATTCAATTCAAAAAAAATTGTAATAGTAAACAATATCATTATGTCAAACTTTGATTTCCCATTTTCAATTTTACAGTTTCATCGTTTTTAATTTTAAAAATATCATTTTCATGAAGAAACATTTTAAGTTTTGATTCCGTTGAGATATTGTGAATCTTCTCAGTAATTCAATTCAACAAAATTTTCAAATTAATTGTTATAAGAACCTAACCCTAACACTGCAACATCACAAGAATTTCAACTCTGCTATAAGTGTAGTGCGCACATCATCGATATGTCCCGTCGATTCTTCAAAGGTCTGCTAAAAAATTTCAGCGGCACCAAGGAGACCAACCCACTCATGCACATCCATGTCCCACCGCAACGTCCCTAGACAAATCTTGTGATTCTAATGGACAACCCTGGTGATGTGACTTTAACTAGACATCATTGCTACCCAAAAATTAGATTTCATTGATTTTTAATTTTTTATATACTAACAATTACTCCTAAAGGTGAAAATATACACTCAAGGAATAGAAGGCGGAAGATTTGGGAAGACCATTTTGCCACTAACAAAGCCTACTATTGAATGTTGTACATATCTTCCCTTAAAATAAAATTTTGTTCACTGTATTCCATAATTTATTGTTGCCACCTAATATTCCCACTGCCCTTCTAATTGCAAATATTTTTTGATATTTGTTGTTTCATATATAAATTTAATAAGAATTAAAGACTCATCCAAAGTGCTTGATAATTTTCCCACAATGTTTTTCTATGTGTTGAAGTTACTATCTCACCCATTGATTATTATCGACTTTGTCATATATTTTGCAATGATATACACTTTGATAGTCTGAGACTCGGAAATAGGTAAATAAATGACAATAGTGAAAACACAATGGATGTATGTTCCAACTTTTGAGAGAACTGTAAAATAAATGACATAGTGAAAATAAAATGGATGTAAGTTCCAACTTTTTAGAGAACTAAGTAATTGTCTATGATCATTATCTATTGAATACTAATTCCATTATCAAGTCACCAATATTTAGTAAGACATATACCTTCCTTCATTCCATTTAATGTTGTAACATAGAATTTTAGGCTCTCAAAATTTCTCTGCTGGAGTGAGAGACCAACCTAATCACTAACCTACTTCAATGAATCAACGGTTATGGAATCACTTTCATTTAGCTCGGAATAAAGTGCATGCTTTCTCATGAATCTTGCATTGACAACTTAAAAGAAATAAAATTTCAAGCCCTATGACTAAATCCTTAATTCTTGCATTTTATAAACAATTTAATCATCAACCACTTTGGCATGCCTTCCATCTATCACGTTCACATTTTTTAATACATTTACCAAGTTGCCTAGTATTAAAAAGGTAATTTTATCATGTTTAAACAATTAAACATATTCTTTCGTCTATTTTTTGCAGTGATGTATGATCATGATGCAATAAAGGGCCACTGGAGTATGGCCTAGCTTTCATCTCTATGACAGTCCTGCAAGAAAACAACCAATACAAGCATGCCTACTGGTAAGGAACTAGATCATTATTTTATATATATGCCTCATTCTCCATAAGCATCTCCAATACATGCAAATGAAAACATCTTGTAAATTATCTCAGTGTTTTGAAAGACCTTGAAACCTTCTTATTTGAATTTGAACTCTTGTGTAGAACTTATGATTATTTACAAGACTCTTAAAAACTCAAATTATTCCCTTCAACATTAAAAGGAGCTCAATTAAAATGGTTCATGGGATTGGTCACCTAGTCTATTAGAACATGGAATGACATGAGGAAAGTGTTTTTGGACAGGTATTTGGGTTATTGCATGCCTATCAATAAAAAAGATGAAGTGTTCAAAATGATGCAAAGAGAGGATGAAAAATTGGAGGATTTAATTGAGAGATTCAACTATAACTTAAAAAGAGAAAAAATGTATAACTTAGATTAAGATACTTTAAAAGCACTTTTATTAAAAGACATTAGAGATGAGTAGATAGATATCCTTAACATGATGGGGAAGGGAGATATTTCTCAACTCCCGTTAAGTGACATTGGAGAATTATGTGTTCATCTCTCAAGAGGAAAATCCAAAACTGGGAAAGGTCCAAGAGATCCTTCTCTTGTTAGGGTGAATAAATATGCAACTAGATCAGTGAGCAGGGAAAAAATTGGAAACATGCTTGATGAATTTAAAACAGATATTCTAGGGAGCCTTAATGAACAGATAGACACCCTTAAGTTACAAAACAAGCAGAAATTCGAGACTGATTCTTTGGCTATTTTCTATCCCAAATCCAGAAAGAAGCACGCTTTAAGATAATGCCCTTTGGATACAAAAGTCATAGAGACTTGTGTGATTTGTTCAGAAAACCATGAGACCAAAAGTTGTCCTTCAATTCCTGGTCTTAAGGTTATTTTTCAAGAGGAAACAATTTCAAATCCAATAGAATCTCTTTGCTTTATCTCTAGAAGACCTTGGCAAGGGGCAACAAAATGAGGGTTTTAACAACAAAATGTATATGCAGCCCCCTCCAAATTGGAATTCTTGGCAGAAACCTTGGCCTCAATCTTAATCTCAAAATCAAACTTGGGCTTAAGGAATGCAGAATCCTTATGGAAGATTCTCTCCATATTATCAATATCCTCCATCATATCCAAACTATCCTCCCCAACAAATTCCTCAACAAAATCAACAACCCCAACTTCAAAACCAAAACCCTCAACTTTCACTGCCATTTCCATAGAGACCAAATTAGTTACTTGCCCAACCATTACCTAACCCCAACAATAAAAATCCTGAAAATACTTATATGGTGGAAGGACAACAATATCCAACTTATATGATCACTCCATTAGATCTCCATGATGTCCAATTGAGATATCGTAGGATATTAGAAAAGAAAAAGCCTTCTATAGTTATTCAAGAACAAGACAATTTTGAGGAAGATTCTCTACAGCAAAATAAAATTTTACGAGAGATTATTCGGCAAAAATCACATGAAATATAATTTTTCGATGTGTTTCAAACTAACCAGTGTGGTTCATCGTCAGGACAAGTTGAAGAAACAAATCCAGCTTTGCATGTTAAATAGTTTGAGCAGAGCGTCCAATATCTAACTTTAGCAACGGCTAATTTTGACTTTTGGACCAGGGTCATAATTTTGTTTTATAATTTAATGGAATTTAGTTTTATTAGGTGCTCAACTCCTATCATAGAGCAACAACCAGTATCCACTTCTACACCTCTTTATCCAGAAAGGTTACAAGTTGATAGAGGGGTAGAAATGCATATTATGTTGCCTAATTATGATTTTCTAGATGAATTGAAAAATGTCTGTATCAAAATCCCTTTGTTACAAGCCATTAAGGAGATCCCAATTCTAGCTAAAACAATAAAGGAGTTGAGCATGAAGAAACCAAGAAGAAAAACAAAAAAGTAAAAATAATTCAGCTAGCAGGAAAAATAACAGACATAACGATGGGAAAAATTGCCATACAAAAATATGTAGATCCAGGAAGTCCAGTTGTAAAAACAAATATCAATGGAGTTGAAATTTCGAATACACTGATTGAATTAGGAGCAAAAATAAACATCATGAGTAAACAAACCATGGAACATCTCAAACTTCCCAATCTTCTCTATACACCTATATTACTGCAATTGGCTGATAGATTTATAATAAAACCAGATGGTGTGTTAGAATATATTTCAGTGTCCTTAGAATCTTGGGAGTATCCTGTTGATTTTATGATCCTAACCTTAAAGAGAAATCTAGGAGGACATCCACTTATATTAGGAAGACCTTGGCTAGCTACAGCTGATTCTTTCATTAGTTGTAGATCTGGTGATATGTAAATCTCTAATGGTAGTTCAACTATTAAATTCACTCTATATCCTCCAGCAAGAACAATCAAAGAGATAGATGGTAGAGAATGGATTGATGATGAAAATGATATTCAACCTCTATCTACTATTTCAGCCATTAGTGAAGATAGTCAAATCTTAAATACAATGTAAAATTTTGAATCATCTCCAGAAATATGAACATGATCAGTTTCAAGAAAAATCCAATATTGAATATTTGTCATCTAGGAAGATGTCTCTTTATTCTATGGAAGAATTTGGTAGCTCTACATTTGAAATCTTTCTAGGGAAAACACTGAACATAACCAATAACTTGGAAAAATTACAACAAGAAATGCTAATCAAAACTTTACAACAATATTCTTCTGCATATGCATGGGAATACACTGACATGAAAGGAATTAATCCTAAGACTTGTATACATCACATCTACATTGAGGAAAATTGTAAACCTATCAAACAACCTCAAAGAAGGATGAATCCAAATCTTAGGGAAATTGTGAAAGAAGAGTTGCAAAAATTGCTGAATGTAAACTTTATTTACCCAATTTCAGGCAGCCAGTGGGTTTCTCCTCTAGTGATTGTGCCTAAAAAGAATGGTAAATGGAGGGTATGTATTGATTATCAAGAATTGGATAAAGTTACCCCGAAAGATTATTTCCTTTGCCCTTTATAGATCAAGTGTTAGATACATTAGCAGGTAAGAAGTACTTCTCATTTTTGGATGGTTTTAGTGGTTATAATCAGATTCAGGTAGCACCTGAAGATCAAGATAAAACCACATTCACCTACCCATGGGGAACTTATGCCTACCAGGTACTCCCCTTTGGATTATGCAATGCACCTGCAACATTCCAAAGAGTAGTACTAGGAATCTTTTCTGATCTAATACATGATTGTGTAGAGGTATATATGGATGACTTTACAATTTATGGGAATATATTTTGAGGAGTCTTTAGAAAATTTGGAAAAAGTTCTTAAAAGATGCAAGGAATAAAACCTTTCACTAAGCCATGAAAAATGTTTTATGATGTTTACAAAAGGGATTGTTTTAGGACATCACATTTCAGGAGATGGAATTAAGGTTGATAAATCTAAAGTTGAATTCATCTCTAAATTTTCAATTCCAAGTTGTCAAAGGGATTCTAGAAGTTTTCTAGGATTCACAGGATACTATAGAAGCTTTATTGAAAATTTTACTAAACTAGCATCACCACTCTTCAAATTTCTCACCAAATATTGTGAATTCAGTTGGAATCCTGATTGCCAGTTGGCATTTGAGACTTTCAAAGAAAAAATTTCTGAGGCACCTAACTTAAGAGGTTCAAATTGGAAACTACCTTTTCATATTTCAACAAATGCTCCAGATACAGCTCTGGGAGCTGTATTAGGACAAAAAGATTTGATCCCTTATGTCATCTATTACACAAGCAAGAATTTGACTCACGCTGAGTTAAATTACACTATAACTGAAAAGGAATTCTTAGTCGTTGTTCATGCTATCAACAAGTTCAGACATTATATAACAGGCTATGAAACCATTGTTCATACAAATCACTCTGCAATTAGGTACTTAATGAATAAAATTATTACTAATGGTTGAGTTACAATATGGTTATTACTCCTACAAGAATTCAACATCATTGTTTTAGATAGACCTGGAAAACAAAACACAGTTGTTGATTTCTTGTCCAGAATTCAAAATATCAAAGACGACACTGTAGTTCAAGGTAAATTTCCTGACAAATATCTTTTTGAAGTAATTACTTAAACCCCATGGTTTGCAGATATCGTTAATTACTTAGTCACAAGAAAAATACCTTCACATTTGTTTCCTATGGAGAAAAGAAAAATCATTCAAACAAGTGAAAGCTACCCATGGATTACTAATTAATTGTATAAAACAGGTCCAAATCTCATGATCAGAGGATGTGTTCGAGAAGATGAAATGTTTGAAATTCTCGAGGAATGTCATGATGAACCTTGTGGTGGAAACTTTTCTGACAAGAGGACAACCTATAAAATCCTTCATTTAGGATATTATTAGCCCTCCATCTTCATAGATGCCAAAGAATATGTCAAAAGATGTGACAGTTGTCAAAGGGTAGGGAAACCTTCTCCTTCAGATGAAATTAAACTACAAACTCAAGTACTCATTAAACCTTTTGAAAAATGAGCCTTGGATTTTGTTGGACCAATTGATGCTCTATATAAACAAAAGAAGTATATTTTAGTATGCATTGATTATGTCACCAAATGGGTAGAGGCTAAAGCATTACCTCTTGCTAATGAAAAATTTTCAGTTAATTTTCTTTTTGAGGATGTTTTCACTCGTTTTGGTGTTCCAAGAGAAATAGTGGCTGATCAAGTATCTCAATTTGCATCTAAAATGATAAAGAGACTTGTGGAAGAATACAAGATAAAACATAAGAGGTCTACTCCTTACCATCCACAAGAAAACGGTCAAGTTGAATCTACTAATAAGGTGATTGAAGGAATTCTCACTAAAATTATACGTCTACATAGAAGAGATTGGGCAAAAGGGCTTCCTGAAGTTTTATGGGCCTACAAAACTACATGGAGGAACACAACATGACATACTCCCTATGAGCTTGTCTATGGGAAGCAAGTCCTGTTCCCTATAGAGTTTCAAATCAGAACCTTCAAGATGACAGTCCAATTGGGACTGGATTTATCAAAAGCACAGAAACATAGATTGGAGCAACTCAATAAGCTTGATGAAATCAGGCAAGATGCAGTTCAAATAACCAGTTTAGTCCAATAGTAAAGAGCTAAATGGCATGATAGGTATATGAAGGAGAAGAAGTTTCAAGCAAGGGATTGGGTACTTTTGTTCGATTCAAAATTCAAAGATTTTCAAGGGAATTTTTGGACTCATTGACTTGGGCCATATGAGATTGAAGTAGTCTTTAATAATGGATCAATGAGAATAAGGACAATGGATGATAGAAAGGTACCTCTTCTTCTAAATGGTCATCGGTTAAAGATATATCATAAGCCAATTTCAAAAGAGGATTTTGTCATAATTTTCCAAGATAAAATTGAGATGATATTCGTGAAGAAGAATATATATATATATATATAAGTCTGAAAACCATTGTTCATTGGCTTACTTATATAGGAAATACAAGGTGAAAATCAGAGATTTCTGACATTCTATATTTCCTATTTTCTTTTTGTAATAAGTAGTGACATAAAGCTACATTCATTTGCATTTCCTAATCTGCAAATTCATTTCATCTCACTTCACTTCATTCCCTCTCACTATTATATTCCATTTTCATTTCATTATATTTCATTTTCATTTCATTTCACATTCATGTTCCATAGCCATATTTCATCTTTATCATGTTCTGTAGCTAATTCCATTCTGCAGCTAATTTGATTCTGTGGCCATATCCCATTCTGCAACTCTATTCCAAACAAATGTTGATTGCAAGGAATTGAAGAATCTTTTTTTTTGAAGACTGATATGCTAAGAAGGGTATGTGTGGATCAACATCAAAGAAAAACAATAAACAAAAATGTTAAGTACCAAGAGGTAAAAGTGCAAAAATTTATTTTAAATAGCAAGGTTAGAACATAGAGTATGTATAATATGGGCATTCATATGTCTCCATGACAAATCATCATTTCATTTGATTGAAATCTCTATCGTACTGCATATCCGCCACATCCTCCATATTTCTTCACATAACGGTCCATAATTAACTCCCTCATTGTTTTTAACGGTCATGACTATGATGTGACATACTTGTCCACGTTTCTCCAAAACCCTTACCATCTACTTATTTCATGCAAACCCGCAGTTCTTTTCACCATACGTGCAATAAGTCCATTTCATAAACCAGGAAGGGTAATTCTAAAGGTTGAGGAACTTGGCGTAATAGAAGGTATGGGGCTTATTGTCAGATCAGAACTGATAGGAGAAAAGTATATGAAAGGATACCCACAACTCAAGGAAATGTTGCAGAAGGCTAGATGGCTCAAATTCATCAAACAATTTGATGGTTTTCAGAAAGAGATCACAAAATCCTTTGGTAGATCTTTTGATGATACAGAGGTAGAAATTGGAGATATTAAGTTTGTAGTAACTGAGTCATTCGTAACCGAGGCTACAGAACTTCCAAGGCATGGTGAAAGATTGTTCAAAAACAAGGAATTCCACAATGAATCATGGAAAGTAATACTCAGCAACCTAGGTATGGATGTCTTTGTTTTTAGAAAAGGAATTCCTATTTCAGCTCTTAAAAGTAAGTGGAGGAACATCCTTTTGATATTACAAAAATTTATCACCTGTGAGGGGAGATTTGGTTGCATGTATGTCTACCATATCCGTTTACTAATGAATTTCCTAGAAAATGGAGAAATCAATCTTTCTTTCTTCCTACTAAATAGTTTAAGAAGGATGGCCTCAAATGTGAAAAACAAAATAGAGTTCATAGATACAACCATGTACCATCATGGGTTGATAAAGGTACTATTTGAGTTTCATTTAAAAGGCATAGGAGATACCTGGGAGGATTTCCTCGTTAGAAACCATTTCCAAGAAGCACCAGAGTCACCCAAAGAAGATAATGTGAGAAGAAGAAGAAGAAAGAAGATTGGTATAACTATTAAAAACATATCTGAGTCTTCATTACAGAAAGATGATGAAAAATTAATATCTGAAGAACTGACAGAAATCAGGAAGCAAATCAGGGCAAGAGGAAAAATATGAAAGGAGAAAAATATTACAGAGGTGGAGAATGTAAATCATCCACAACCTAGAAGAAGCTCTAGGCTCCGAGGTTTGGTAAATAAAACATCATCAAAAGGGATAGAGTTCATAAACTTAGAAGAGGAAACCCCAGAAACTTCTCTTGTTAACATATCTTTTGCACACAATCCTCAAAATTCTCCTGACGATCATTTTGAAGGTAGCCCAAGTAGAATATCTCTATGTATAAACCGAGTGCATCAACAAATATATGATTATATAGAATCAATGTAGAAGAAAATTGCCTCAATGAATCCAGAACCTTCTGCCAATCCACAATAACCTCTAATTGACTCTCTCAAATAGGAAATTTATGAATTAGAGATATTGAACAAACATATCAAATAGGAGAATGAAACCTTGAAGGAACAAAATAAATTGGACAAGGCAATTCATGATAATACCATTCTACATCTAGGACTGTGGTATAAGAAAAATAGGAAGTTGAAAAGAAGGAATAAAATTCTGAACAGAACAGTCATCAACCTCAAGTGCAGGCTTCTTACGAGGAAACCCAGAATGATAGTCACTTCATAGAAGATAAAAACAAGAAAATTGGATGTACTAGTAGAAGTGTCTGAGCAAATGCATTAGAGAAGATGAACTCACATTTTTTGAAAATTGCATGAGGACATGCAATGATTTTGCAGTGGGGGTATGTTGAACCTCAGAATTACCTTCCCCTTGACATTTGTTCTCACCTTTTTCTCTTGTTTTCTCATAGGACTACAGATCCAACCAATGATAAATGCTAGGTTTTGTCTTAGGAAAGCATTAAAATGATCACCATATTATATTTTCATGTTCTTGCTATTTTAATATATTTTTGCAAAATATCTACAACACACAGACTATTCTGCAGCTAATTATGGGTTCCATAGCTACTCTCATGGTTTGGTAGGTTACAGGTTTCAAATGAAGAACTGGGCCACATGGACATTTCCATAATCATCTCCACATTGATCCTATCCTATTCAGTATTTCCAGATCGACAGGAAAGCATGCCTAAAGTCATGGTCAAAGATGGATTCAAATACGTTATCTAGAAGTAGTACGACTCTTGATTTGCTCTTTCGTAGCTAATCAAGAGTCTAATAGTTCTGTTGAGGATTTAATTCGTATTAAGCCACCTATAGCTGATCAGAAGATAAACAATCTCATTACAATTCGAATTAAGCCACTTGTAGCATGTTTTTCTTATAAAAAGTCAAGATAGATTTGGACTAGCCACCTGTAGCAGGATTTTCTCTTAGATAGTTATGTTATTTTCCTATAAATATCGGTTAAATCAAATCAAGTAGTTAGAAGCTGGAAGGAATTACAGGCTTTTGTTAATACTCTATATTCAAACTTCGTTTTGTTCATAATACAAACTCTGTTTTGTCAATGGTGGTTTAAAAGTGCATCTTTAACTATCTAGCATTCAATCACATCAGTTGTAGAGGACCCCTACAGTGAAGGAGGTTTTTCACTTGTTGTTTTCAGACTAATTTCTATTACTCTGTTTTCTACAAGTTTGTTTTCTCTAATTTTGTTTCATTTAAGTTTGTAACCAATAGTGTAAGGATAAAATCACAACTGTGCAGTCTTGTTCTTCTGAGATATTGTATGAAAAATGACTGAATGAAGAATGAAGTAATAACAATACATAGTTTCTTAGTTTCTTATTATTTTGTCACTCATTTTCTTAGCATAGAAATGTCAATTAGCTATATTAATAGATGTTCTCAAAACCATTTCAAAATGATGTCAATAATTCTAACTTAAATGGTTAAATATCTAATTCATGCAGTGATTGAGCTTACTCGGTACATTGTTAGTTTTACATGTTGTTGTCTCTTCTTTTCTTCTTTCAGGTCATTACTTAGTTGCATCACTTGAGATTTTAAAAAATCATTTCAAGGAGATTGATTCTATCATATTCCAAAATTGAATGGTTGAATGGCTAAATGAATGCAATTACTGAATTACCTTCTTCATCAGCACCACTTTTTGTTTTTAAGAATTAGATCCATGGATTAGGACTAAATGGTAGGATAAGGTAGATGCTCTGTTTTTCTTATTAGGTTCTAACTCGTTAAAATGGTTCTTGGTTCATTTTTAAGAGATTAGACTAACTTAGGGACCTTTCCTTTCCTTTAAAACTCATTAGATCCATGTAAATCTCTCATAGACTGTATATTCTTAGACATCAAAGAACATAAACCCCCAAAACAAACATAAAATTACAAAACAATGAAGTAAGAGAAAAGTTAACTAAGCACATATTCACACTTCATGAGTATACAAACCTCAATTGATAATTCATGCAAGCAATTTAGGACACTAAATTGACTAAACACAACTGTAAAAGAATATATACATTATTTATAGCTAAAGAAAGATACAATTTCGAGAGCAAAGTTGTTGGGTCATCACTCCCTGCAGCTAAAATTTGCACGGTGGGATCATCACGTACCTGTTGGTAGAAATACTACTTGGTGAGTGGTTTGTTATAAAGACGCACCTGATTTCTATTCACCTTGAAAGAATGGCCAGACCTGTTAATGGTAGTCAAGGTGAGAGTATCATTGTTATGTACTTCTTGAATTTCATAAGGGCCAAGCCACCTTGTTTGTAACTTTCCCGGAAAGTCCTGGAATCTGGAGTCATAGAAGAGTGCCCAACCTCCTTTTTGAAACGTCTTTTTTTTATAAGACTGTCATGCCACCTTTCCCTTTGCTGCTAAATAATTGGAGTATGTTGTAGAGCAAGTAGTTGAGCCTCGTGCAATTCATTTATTTGTTGAAGTTTCTTGGTTTGGGCTTCTGTTAGATCCAGTCCCACTTCCTGAGTCGTTCTTAGAGTCTTTATTTCAAATTCAATAGGAAAAATAGGTTCTTTTCCAAACACAAGTTGGTACGCAGAATATCCAGTAGTGTTTCGCCAAGTTGCACGATAGGCCCACAAGGCTTCTGGCAGTCTAGCAGTCAATTCTCATCAACGTGTTGAGACTGTCTCGATCATAATTGCTTTGATGACCTTATTGGTGCTTTCAACCTTCCCGTTCACCTGCGGTTGATACTGGGAAGTGATTCTATGTGTAATGTGGTGGTTTCTGAGAGTGGCTATAATCTTGTGTCCTACAAATTTCCCTCCCCCATTTATTATCACTTCCTGAGGTAAACCATACCACGCAAATAGACCAAAAAGGAAATTAATTATAGCTTCTTCTGTAGCTCTTGGAAAATCTAATTTTTCTACCCGCTTTGTCACATAATCTGTGGCAACCAGTAAGTAGGCCTTTTTGTTTGATTGTGGATGAAATGGGACAGCAAAATCCAGTGCCCATCGTTCAAAGGGTTCTATCACTAATTGGGTTTGTAGTGGCATTTCATCAGATTGACTAGGTTGGCCCATCCTTTGGCAGCTATCACAAGCTTGGGCATATTTCTTAGCATATTTAAAAATAGTGAGCTAAGAATAGCCCATCTATAGTACCTTATGCCCTGTCTTGCAATGTACGAAGTGTCCTCTACAGGGCTTATCGTGGAATGCCTTCAGAATGTCATAAATCTCATCCTCATGAATGCATATGTGTGTGCACATATCAGACCATGTGTGAAAAAGGTGTCTACTAATCTAAGAAAGTCGGGCGCTGCACTAGACAATTTGTTTTCTTTCCCTTGTTGTCAAGTTCCTAGACAGAGTCCCTACTGCCAGATAGTTTTCTACATCTACATATCATGGAATTTTGACTGTTACCACAAACAAATGTTCATCTAGAAATTTGTCATCCACTGCCAATGGATCATTTACCTTTGGAACTCGAGACAGAAAATCAGCGACTAGGTTTCTCTTCCCCGAATGATCCTTGATGGTGATATCAAACCCCTGCAAAAGCAATAACCAATGAGTCACTCGAACATTTGTAATAGGTTTGTTGGCTAAGTACCTAATGGTAGAATGATTAGTATACATATAATGTATAAATTTGTTTATGGCATAAATGACAACTAAGAATTCCTTTTCTGTTACTGTATAATTAAGTTCAGCAACAGTAAGATTTTTGCTGATATAATATATAGCATAAGGTTTTCTGTCCTCCTCTTGGACGAGTAAAATGGCTGTTACTACATCTGATGTGTCTGTGGAGATATGAAATGACAGTTCCCAATTAGTTCCACGTAATACTGGTTCCGTCGAAACTAGTTTCTTTAAATCTATAAAAGTCGTGTCACATTTGTTAGACCATTTAAAGTCAACATTTCCAATTAAAGCATATAAAGGCAAAACAATTTGTGAATTTTTTTGATAAACCTACAATAATATCCTACATATCCAAGGAAGCTATGTACCTCCATCTGATTAAAGGGTGTAGGTAGCAAAAGAATTACTTGTATCTTTGCTGGATCTACTTGTATTCCTTGCTGCAAAAATGTAATGTCTCGATATTATGCCTTTGGTCATCATCCCGTGACTCTTGACATTTCTTAAACACAGGCTAGTAGCAATGCATCATTCCAAAACCTTCTCTAATTTTTGTAGAACTTGATCAAATTCATCCCCTTACGGGGTAAAGTCATCCATGTAAACTTCAAGCCCTTCATTTATCAGGTCAGCAAAAATGCTGAGTATGGCCCTTTGAAACGTAGCTAGGGCATTGCATAAGCCAAATGGTAATACCCTGTAAGCTAATGTACCCTATGGAAAAATGAAGGTCATTTTGTCTTGGTCTTCAAGGGTGATTTGAATCTGATTATAGCCGTTGAATCTGTCTAAAAAGGAAAAGAACTGCTTCCTTGCGAGAGTATCAAGGACTTGATCAATAAATGGAAAAGGATAGTGATCTTTCTATGTTTCCTTGTTCAATTCCCGATAATCCACACAGATATGCCACTTCCCATTTTTCTTAGGGACAACTACCAATAGAGACACCCATTTTCTATCTGAAATGGGATAAATGAAATTCACGTCCAACAGCTTCTGTAGCTCTTCTTTTACAATGTCCTTGAGATGCGGATTCAATCTATGCTGAGGCTGCTGGATCAAATGAGCATACTTTTCGGTGTAGATATGATGCATACATAACTGTGGGTCTATTCCCTTCATGTCAGGGTAGTCCCAGGAAAAGGCCCCTTTATATTTCTATGGGACCTGAATGAGTTTATTTTGTTGGTCATTGTCCAGGATATCATTAATGTTTAAAACCTTGCCTAGTTTGATTTCAATAGGCTTGCTGTTATGAACAATGATTATCTGGATATGTTGATCATCGGTATCTTTCAAAGGGTCTTCCAAGTCTTCATTATCAAGAATTGCTTTTAACAATTGACATTTGACATTGTTCACATTAGCCAACTGATTGATAAAGTTGTTGATAACATCATCTTCGGTCTGATCCTTGAATTCAAGTGCCTCTGCCACTGTAAGTGGTGAATGAATGCTTTCTTCCTGGTATGTGGGTGGTTGTTTACATATTTTTACAATGGGCATACTTGGTTTGGTAGGAGGATATAAAACAAGATTTTTTTTAGCATCCCCTTTTGCAATAGTCATGTCGTCCTCTCAGCAGCCTATGTAAGCATCAACTGTTTCTATCCAACGTTAGCCCAAAATCAGAGGGTGTCCATCCAATCGACTCTTTGGGTTTATAACAAGAAAAACTACTGTATACTCCCATGAATCAACAGAAACCGTAATGTCCTATAAATTTCCCTCTAACCTCACCACTAAATGATCAACACAAGTTCTAGCAGGGTGGTGGTTGGTTCCGGAGCTGTAATACTGAGTGTGTGACAAGTTTCTTCAGTTAAGATGTTAATGATTGCACCTAGTTCAACTAGTGTGTTTTGAAAGGAGCAGCCATATATTTTAACTGCAAGGATTCCTAGGATCTTCATATTTTACCAAAGTTTCCCATCCCAAGAGTAACTCAGGTAAGGTCCCTACAACATGAATGGTGGGTGAAGGTTTTTCTTTCCTCACAGGCTTCTTTACGCATATCTCTTTAATCATTTTCGCATAAATAGAAATATCTTGGATGGCTTAGAGGAGAGGAATTTTATTACAAAGATTTTTTAGTTCCCCTACAAGATCAAAATATAGATAAACAATTGGTTTGGGTATTGTTAGTCTTTCGGGGAACAGGGGATAAGTGACTATGAGCTTCTCAAGATCTTTATGTTGATCTGTATCTTCTCATTGTTTTATTTTTGTATCATTTACAGCTGATGGTATATGTACAAGTGGGGTTTCCAACTCGATTGATGGTTGGTCTCTATTTTCCCCAGGGGTAATGATACGTCCTGAACTCAATATAAGTTCGTTACATTCTTTTTGTTCAATCTCATAGTCTAAGCCTTTGACAATTTGCACCAGTTGAACCGGTATGTTATTGGGATTCAGATTTGGTTGAGCTGGTAATTGAGGATGCAAAAGAGGCTAAGGATTTTTCTGTAATGGATATGGGGTTGATAATACAGGTTGAGGTTCAGAACCTGTCCCCATAGGTGTATTGGATATCCCCAAAGGTCACTGCCAATTCGGAGACCAGTTTGGATTTTCAGAAGTGGAGGCAGGCCACTGGGATGGATATGGATTATCTTGCCAAACAGGAGAAAAATGATAATTTGGCTAGCCATTACCCGAAAAATACTGAGTTGGCCAAGATTTTATAGGGAATGGCTGGGATTTCCAATTCGAGTAAGGTGACTGGCCTTTCCATGCTGCCTGGGGCTCTGTTGCTAATTAAATGGTGAAGAAGGAAAGAACTGGGATGCATCTGGTGACATACCTGTAGGTTTCTTCTGCCACTATCGACACTGGCTCATTAAGTATACTAGCTCTATCTCTTCTTCCGCTTCTTTAAAAACTGATTTTAGCCTGGGAAGTGATGGACATTTTTTAGTGGTGTGATCCTTGGTGCAAAGGTGCATGTCTGGACCATGTCCAATGGACACTCCCGTTGGTTTTGCTTCTTCCGACAGCGTGGGTAGAAAACGACCAAATTTTGTTATTCTAAAGCTTTTTTTTGTTTAGCCTGCAGGACGTCTAGCTGCGTTATGAGGGTTCCTAGGTTGTATGTCTTAAAGTATTCCAAGAGGTTACCAATTTCCATTCTTGTTATGCCTCCACTATGTGGTTTTCTTCCTCTGATCATAGGATCTCGGATTCTTCACCCCGTGCATGTGCTACCTCGTGAACACCTAATACACAAGCGAACGATTTCATCATAATCTTCTTTAGAAATATCTCCTTTCCCCATAAAATTTAGAGTTCCTATCCATTCTTCTTTGATTCCCTTAATTAAGATAGACCTCAGGACTTATTTTGGTAAAGTGGTGTGAGGGGATCTCTACAAATTATAGTGAAATGATTCGACATATTCTTCTAGAGTTTCATTATCCTTTGCAACCATCTTAAAGATTTCATATTTTAATTCCCTCGTCTTGCAAAGTCATGGTACCTTGTGAGAAAAGAATTTTTCATGTCATCCCAAGAGTTAATAGTATGTCCGCCTAGACCCATGAACCACCTCAAAGCTGCTCCTTTTAGAGTAGAAGGGAATAGTTTTAGTTTTTAATGGTCGGTGGTGTACTCATGTCCTCTGTAGAGGACATCAAACTCGAATAAGAAGGCATCTAGATCCTTTGTAATCATCCCATGAAAAATTGGGATGCTTTGTAAGGGAATAGATTTCATTGGGGCATTGGCCACTTGGTCGACTATGGGGTATTCTAATGTCGAGGTCTGACCTTGAGGTGGTAGATTTTCCATTGGGTCAAAAATGTGCCAATATCCTTTAGGGATTTCAATGGGTGTTATTTGATTAAGCGAAGGATTCACAATTCGAGTTGGTTTTGCGACACTCCTTAGATCTGGGATCACAGGAGATCTTTGTTCACACAGCTGAGGTCCTGCCTTATCAATTCCACTGGTTTCTCCCTCTCCTTCTTTTAAGTTGCATGATTTTCCCTCTTGTAGAGGATCAGAATGTAAATTTGTTGTAACCTGAAAACTTTGTTCAGATCCTCCAATTTGACTATGAATCTCAGTGTAGACTGCAGATGGTGAGCCTGCTACCTGAGGGATTTCAATAGGGATTTTTCTAGAGACAGACCAGAATCCTACTGATTCCTGAGACTCTGCTTTTCTTATGATTTTGTCTATAAAATTTGTTCTCCCAAGGCTCACCGATTCCTTGGGTTTTGTGGATTTAGGTGGAGGGTTCTGATCTTTTTCTATCTTTTTATTCCTAGTCATTCATAAAAAAAACAATTTCTATTTAACCTCTATGCTTTTGATGAAAAGCGGGCTAATGAGAAAGCACTTTACTTACTGTTCACATAGGTTCTTACCTCTCATTTTTAAAATTGAATTCTCTTACAACAAGATAAAAGGAAATCACTTCGAAACACTCTTCTTGGCAACAGTTCCAAAATGTTGGTGCACTAAGATGTCTTATTACAAGCAATCTCAATACCTACATTCATTATCAACCTAGGGCAAGTATTTTTATTTCAAGAGTGTCCACACTATATATACAATGAATTCAAAGGTTAATCTATGTTGGAATCATTGTAATTGCTAATGTCTATTTCAATCCAAACACTTCTAAAAGGAATTCATAACACACTTTCAAAGCTACTTAATCTATTTTACAAGCAACTGAATCAGAATGAAAATAAAAAGAATCACACTTAACAATCTAACTAGTATTGAAACTCACTCGTTTAACATGAAGGAAAGATATGATAATTGAATAGCGAATAACCATATAAACACCTCATGGAAAGTAATCACTCTAGCTTTGAAATCTATGATATCATTATCTTAGAATGAACATCAATCTGGAATGAACATAACCAATTCACACATATAACATAAGCATTTCAATAAAGAGCATCATGCATATATAATCACACAGCTAAATCTAGAACCTTGACTAAACATCAATGAAAATCAAAATCATCAATCCTCACAGTAATCAAAATGATACTAACTTTGCAAACTAATAATAATGTACAATGAAGAATAAACAAAAATAATTATAACACAATTGGAGCAGTAGATCCTCTATTGATTAGGCCCAAAGTCTCCAGAAGTCCCCGTTGTTAAATACTTAGAATACGATTATTAATTAAACGCAGTCTTCTTCATTTGAATCAATAACATAGTTACATCATAACCAAAATGAAAGTATTATATGTCCAAAAATAATAGTTATAATCTGCGAATGCCTAAACTAGTTGTTCAGCTTGCCTTACGACTTTATATAACATTTAGAAAAGTATATAGATAAAAGTGAATCCTCAAGATCAGGGGACCCTGAGGATTTCACAATACTCGATCTAATTTCATCATAAAATAGCATTGGTCCTCTTGGTCTTCCACTTTCTTCCATGCTCAGGACGTCGTCTCCTTTCCTTTACTGGTTGATGTTGTCCTGTCGAGTGAACAAATATCGTCCAATCTGCATCCCTACATAAAAAGATAGTGAAAGTCATTTTTCTATGCCCAAATTTATCTAGTTTGTTACTAATCGATTTTACCCAACTTCTATTGTTGGTTCCTCTATTTTGATCCATAAAATGAAGATAAACATATGAAGTCAAATGCTAAATTAGGCTATTTACAAGGAGAAAAAATACCTTTTTCTCGTCCCAACATCTCCCACCCATGAAGATACAAGTAAACCCATCAAGAATATGAAGATACAAATAATAACTCTTGAAAAACCTACCTTCGTTTTGGAAAAAAAAATTGGTTTGTTTCTACACTAGCCATTATGATGGTAAGCTTCCCAAATATGTGGATTTTGAATATGTTTCCATACATGTTAATTAATTTAATACTCAAGAAATCTTTTCATTATATCTCAAATGCACACTAGCATGAATAAATAAATTGGAAAACAAAAAAACTAATATATGTGCAACAATGCATAACTATGGAGAACTAAATTTGATACCTTGAAATTATCTTTTGAAGGAAGGGACCACCATCAGAGGTCTTGAATGGAGAAATATTTTCTAGAGTGTCTCCAATGAATGGAAATCTCATGCTATCAATCAGTAGCTTTGATTTCTCTCCAAGATTTCCTTCACAAGTTTTATCTTTCAACAAACTGCACATCATTACCTCTTAGTTTCTTAAAAATGATAGATTTTGACAACTTCCCCACTGCTCTAGTAGCAGGATCTTTAGTAGTCCTCATTTTCACCAAGCTCCACAGCTTGTCTATGTTGTAGCATCATATGAAATTAATATTGCAAGTCAAATGTTACCTTATTCTATGTGGCCTAATTGTCATATTTTCAAGAAATAAAATTCCACTAGCCTGAATGGCTTGCACTTAAATGAAAACATAAAAAGACTTAGAAACAAATTTTCAAACTGGAAATTACAAAAGCAAATAGGCACAAACCATTCATTACTTAGAATGGGCATTGTGCCCTACTCCAGATCCACGTTTTGGGGAGAAACTATTAAGAAACAGTGTTCAAGATCCTAGTCAATCCATTAATGGAAGTATAAACCTTACAAGTAAATCCCAAACAACCAAGCAGACCATGTCTATAAGGCAGAAAACCCTCTCTATAAGGAAAATGGCCTTTTACTTCAGCTGCTCATATTATGCCCTATTGGCAGTATATGGAGCTCATGAAGTGAAACTGGCATACTCCTAATAGACTTGGTAAAACTTCCCCCAGATTGAGGATTCACTGTACAATTCTTTGATCCTCCTGCCTCTTACTTGAAATTGATTTAACATTGCAACTATTTAAATCCTTCTAGTGCTTTGTCCCTGAATTTTAACTTTTCTTAGTGGGTTTCAATTTCTTATATTTATCAACACTCTCGTGCTTATATTTCTCAATGCTCCCACTCTTCTTGGATTGCTTCACAGGGGAAATAGACAAACCCCAGAGCCTATCCTTTCCGAGGGCCCGTCCCTCACTAGTACTCCTAAAACAATTGTCCTTCAAACTCCACCATTTTCTCACCCTGGGCTTCTCAGGAACCAAACTCTTGACCTCCTCGTGACAAGTAGGTATGCCCTTTTCTAGTTCTGATGAGAAAAAATCCTTGGCATTCAATTTTTGGGGCTCTTCATCCAGTAGAAAATCCTCATCACTAGTGGATGATGACTTGGTGCACATTAAGTTGGATAAGGAACACTCTAGACCCCTTCCTTTCTTCCTATCCTTGTTCACAAATGTCATAAAGAGATCAAAATCTCTTCCATCCCCATCCCTACTCTGATTTACCTTGGTAAATCTCGCATAAGCCTCCTTGAGAATCCTCCACCTACCTCTTCCTTTCCTCCTCAGCCATCCCTTCATGATAGATGATCAAGGTGACCATGGCGAATGTATCGACCACATGTTTGAGGAAGCATTAAACGACTTGAAGCTCCTCTTATTACCATCATCAAATTCAATACCCAGTGACACGTTTGTAGCAAGATATAGTCGAGGAGGAAGACACATCGATCGAATATTTCCATTACAGAAGAGCTAGTCACATCGATCGAATCCACCTCTATGAACCATGCCTGAACTCAAAATCAACTACACTAGAGCTCCCAATAATTCTCTTCTTAACAGAAAATTCTTCAAAATAATCCCCCCTCCATTATTTTTCAGAATACCATGCTTCTCCTCCCACACGAAGGGCACTTTGGATCTGGTAGACTTGGAAAACTCTCACAAAATAGCAGTTGATCGCATTAGGCTAGTGGATGCACTGAAATAGAACCCTCCAAAAGGATATCCATTTCCTCTTCCAGGTTTGGATGATGCACTCTACGTTGTGACTGTTGAGAGTTATTGACAATGTTGCAAACCCTCTACCACCGAGGCTTCTTAGAGGCTCCTATGAATCTTGTTAGCGAATGAGAACTTTATGTATGTAGAAAGTGACAACATTGATAATTCAAGAAAATTGTTCCATTGTGTATGCCTCCTTCGGTATGTAATTTTTTCTATAGAATGTAGAGATCCTGGTGGTCCCTAGACGAGGTGATGTTGGAGCGAGTAGGGAGGATATTTGTAGAGCTGTGAGGACAGTAATGACACCATAAAATGGAGAAGAGGGGAAGGAGGTGAGGAAGAGGGCATAAAAGATGAGATATGTGTCAAGAAAAAGAAAAATGAAAAAATCTACGTGTCAGTTTTTTATTTGAGAGGGAGGCAAAAATGACCTTCGATGTAATTATCCCTGAAAATCATAGTAAATAGGGATACAAAAATGGAGCATATTTAACGATAGAAAGAACATAAAAAAATAGTAATATTCGTTTTTCTTAATTGTACAATATAGAAGTAAGAGTGTAATGGTTTTAAAATTTAAGAGAAAATATTGAGTACAACTAAAATTATTAGGTTTTAGAGGTACTTGTTCATTGGTGGGTTCAAATTTGGTTGGTATTTAATTTTCAATTTCTTCCACATTGTATATAGAATGTTAATTTCTTAAAAATAACAATACATGTCATTAGAGATTGATATCCTTATGACTGTGTATACTAAGTCCAAATGAGATTTATTAGGGAGATAATTAATACTTGTAATTATGATCTTATTTGGATTGATAATATTATATAAATTACAACCTACAAGTAAAATGTCTTTAAACATATAATTTGATAGCATAACAATAATTTCTCGAAAAATTATTCCATTTAGAAATAATGACATCCATATTGATGCTCAAATGCAATAGATATGTATCTTGGAAATTTATGATACAAAGATTAAATATGGATTTCCATAAATGCTATAAGAAATCAAGTTGAATATAGTGAAATATGCCTAAATACACCACAATAGTGCATAAAACAAAACAAAAAATAGAGGGAAAAAATCAATAAGAAATGAATTTAAACGGAAAATTTATGTTGATTTCAAATTACCAACCCTAAGGGGTGGGGTTGGGGAAGGTGGGGTGGGGAGAAGGTGGGTGGAGAGTGAGGGTGGGCATTGGTGGAAGACAGCAGGAGAAGGGAGTGAGTGGGAGTGTTCATAACATTAGCTTTCAATGAAATTTGATTCCATATTGCTTAACATGCGTTCATATGATAGTCCAACAGATGGAAATGGCTTATTCCAGTTAAGGGAATTGTATGGACTTGATCCAAAAAAATAAGAATTGAAATGTAATTATCCCATTTGAGAAGAATACTTGACCATGATAAGGCTCATTCCAATTAAGGGAATTGTATGGAATTGATCCATTATTTTCTTTTGAAATGTAATTTCCCCATTTGAGAAGAAGCCTTGACCACTCTACCTTAGAATTGCTTCTCATCTAGGTGTCATTCCTACTAAAGGAATTCCTATCTTGTTAAAAATTGTGTTGCTTCTTAGCTTGTTAAAACTTGCATTGCTTCCACCATACATTATCAGTCTTTGTGCAATGTAACTTAAATATTTTTTACTTAATCATCCTCCTTATCTAATTACTTAATCTATCAAGATCGCATGCTCACTAATGAACAATGTAACATGTGCAATTCTGGATTTTACATGTGTCCCATTTCCAATGCTTATGAAGTCAATTGGAGGTAACGAGGAAAATCACATGGAATTTTGAGAATTCAAAATATGACCAAGGATCTATTATGTATGCATGAAAAACATGACCTCAGTCCGATCATTGAGAAATAATTGGATCCAACATGGATGGCAACTGGCTTGAAATTTTACATAGAAACATTATTTTGAATGATCACTTCAAATTGAGAAGATTTGTAGAATAATTTATGTGGACTCATATTGTATCAAGCTTTGCATCCAAATATTGCTATAATTCACATTCATTTCCCTATGTTTCTTTCTTAATTTGGTTCTCTAATAGAATGGAAAACGTTTATAGGATTGTCAATTTTGGCCAATTTGGTTAGTGCATAGAAATTGGTTTACCTTGGGCATGTAGCGTGCTAAGGGCTTCACTTATGGATGGATAGATAGTTTTTGGTTCACAAATAATGTGTCTAATCAAGATTAGGACACAATCACACATATTGCATGATAGATTGAAACCCACTTCATGGATAGGCACATCATATGACACACCTGGATGAGAATTTATAACACACGTCATGTAATAGATGAAGGCGGCCTCGTGGCATTGAGTTTCCACTTAATCAACCTATAGCATATCTATTTGTGGGATACTAAAGAATAAGCTAAATTCAATACACATTGATAAACACCTCCTAAAATCCTTTCACTAAATTCCCCTTCTCAATACATCATTCTAATAAAATAATTCTTATTTTAGTACATTAAAATAAAAATATGTTTACATAATCATGCATATAGCATATGTTCCAGAATAACCCCCAACATACATATGACTGATGACAAGATATGGGGCATGCAGGACCCTACCTCATAGGGAAACATTAGATATAACCCAAAAAAAGGGTAGCCACTCATCAATCAAGAAAACCAGACATGTAAGCCTGCATAAACAAACCCTTAGAAAAGGGTGCATCTATCAAATTCCTAAACAACGAGAAACCACTTACCAATCTAGCAAACTAGGCGTGTATCCCTAGATAAAACAAGCCTTAGAAAAGGGTGCATCTCTCAAATGCCCAAATATAGGCATAAAACCATTACAGAACATGTCAAAACCCCAACATATAACCATGAAGAAAATGGAAAAAGGCCACGAATAGAGCCACCATGGAATAGCCTAGAGCGAATCTAATAGGAACCAAAACAATCACAAAGCCCCAACCATGGCCACCCTAATGCAAGCCAACAACCCGCACTAGCAAATAAGTAGAGAAAAGGGATCATAGGGTCCATGGAATCATGACATCCTTCACACCAGTGAATCCCAACCCTGATTGTCTCCATCATATTGTGCCCTAGCACCAGCTAACCAACACAACAACCCATTGAGGAGAAATTGTTTTCGATGATGGCATCAAAAGACACAAATTCCTTTGTCATTTCCCACTTGTTGTGTATATCTCTCACTAAAGAAGACGAGTCTAATATTCTCTTCCTCGGCGAAGAACAACTGTCATTGTCCTCACCATCTGCTAAAATGAACCTCACAACCTTTAGAATCTTCACAACGACAAAATCTACAACTGAATCCACCTCCTTTGACTATATTGCATTGGATTTCGATAGAATTCTTGTATCAATTCATTGATCACTGGGAAGAACTAAACTTGGGTCCTCTTCACAATTAGAATTCGGACCTATCACAATGAAAACATTACAAGTTTTTGAAATTTCAGTCCCTGAGGTAAGACCTTGGCCAAGAGGCCTAATCTGAGGTTGTTTTGAGGAGGAAACCATCGTGGCAGATTCTTTGCTTTAATATGAGTTTGTAGAGAGATAACATCAGTCACTTATGTAGGACAAAGGAGCATACATGGGCTTGATTGATCCCAACTTTTTGGTTGCACTAGTAAATGATTCTTACGTCCTTCTAGGGCTTGTTTTGGGATCATTCCCGTGAAATTTTTCTAGGACCAACTGTAACAGGTCTTGAACTTTGAGCAACAAAGTTTCTTATCGAATTCCTAGATAGATATACCACCTATAATCACATACGCTATATTTTTACAAATTCTACAACTTTTTTCAAAAATAGCATTGGCCTATAGAAAAATAATAGCTCTCCACATCCTAGAATAAAGTAATTTATAGAGAATGGAATCATAGGATAAGATTTCCCATAATTGTAACCTATTAACAAATTCAGATAATCAATTGGTTTCCAATCTTTGTCTAGGTTATATTAACATCCTAGATCCATTCAGAGGCACAATATGAATTTAGTTTAGGGATATTAAAACTAAAAGAAATAGAATAAACAATTTCCATAAAATTTGGTAAGTTTTTTTGGAAAATTCCAATGTTAGCGTGTTCAAGCGATAATTATTCAATCCAACTTTTTCCAAAAGCAACCCTTTCAACAAAAACTACATTGATCCTTACTAAGAAAAAATATAGCTCTAGATATCCTCAAATAAATAAATTCATGGATAGTGGAATCATAGTAGAAGGATGCTTACATATATATGCTAATCTCAAGAGTCCAAAAAAATCTTGTGTTTGCCATCTAACTCCCTAGGCATACTTTTATGGAAAGTTGCAAATCACTTCCTTCAAAAACACATTATCAATCTTATCCATGGGTAGAAAAAGTAAACCAAGTGGTATAAATGAGTTCCAAAATATAAAAAATAGTGTGTTTAACCAAATATGAGCACACTATCCAAAATCACTCGAGTCATGGTCTTGCAAAATTGGACACTTTGTGAAAAAATCTCATTGATCTTTTATAAGTTAAACTCTATCGCAAAATATCTTCAAATAATACAATTTTAAACCAATGAGATCATAACAAAAGGATGCTCCTAGATTATTCTATGTATTTCTTTGATAATATAAGTGTGCAATTCCTTCCACGTTTATAATAAACAATCCTTAAATGTGGATATATGTAATTTTCTATGAGTTCATCACCTAAAATTTTCTCATCAATTTCCCCCTTTAAACAGGTTAGAATTCTTGCATTCTTGCATTCAGTATAGCTACTAGCCCAATAGGTGCACCCATCATTATAATGGTCACACACATCTCATAGTACTTACACACAACTAAGCATGGGAGCTAAGCTAAAATTTGAATGGTCCTCTTATACCAAATTTTGTTAGGTCCAATTGGGACCTCATACAAGAGAGAGTCATAAACTATTGTTCGAAAATATTTTATTATCAAAAAGTACGTGAGTTATCGAATCGAGGTCCATAATAAGGTTGAGACCAAAAAATGTGGCCATTTAAGGCCTCAAGATGTCCCACCTCGAGCATCTACAAAATAAAATAATTGTTTTCATCAGTAAGAGTAATTAAGGACTTGACCCACATACCTACAAGATGAGGATTTCTCTGAATGAATAAGAGAGCATTGCAAAGACTTCATATTGAATCTAGAGCCCAACTTATGTGTATGTTATATGTAAAATCCTCTCTCAAATTTATGAGAGTGATAGTGAGAGGTGGTGTGATTATCTTGTGTAACGATTAATCCAACTTTACTTGTATTAGGAATTCAAGTATGAACTCTGGCATTGGTAAGTATGAACTAAGGATAAATCTACTTGTGAACTTTAATCTCAATAAATATGATACCAATAACTTTGGACTTTGGAACTATGAGAAAAATTAAACGAATGAGAAATGAAAAATGAAATATATATCATTCTATTTGCCACTATGACTTCAAGAACCTATTTCCGGGTATCAAAATTTCCACTCTACGTATAGTAATTTGTTCACCCTTTCCTTAATAGTTGCCACTTGCAAAAATGGAAAGCCAAAACTCCTTTACCCTTTTTCATCTCCTATGTCGATAAAGCAATGTTGTTTCAAATGAGGTGAGATAACAATTATTTAAAAAAAATTTGTCACTTGCAATAAAGTGGCTCAATGAGGCATTTAGAATTCAAAGCATTATTACCTTGAGGAACAGAGGCTAGATCTCCTATTTCTCTCCACATAAACGAACAAAAAATACATACATCATGTAAAAGTTATTTCTTGAAATGAAAGAGACAATCATTGTTACATCCCAACATCCATGCGTATTTAAACCAATTTAGATGCAGTTACTTTGCATTCCGGTTCTCATTTCTCTACCATATCAAGGCATGTTGTCAACTACAGTCCACCACACTTTCCAAAACAATTATTTCACGTAATCATATGCTAGAATAAACATCCAGTCAGGATAAACATACGACTATAAACTCCCAAATTATAAAATTGATCTTTGCACCATCTGGGAAACCAAATACTTCAACCTATAGTCCTAGAGTGTCAACTTCCATCCACTTATGGATCCTATTCCATTGTGAAATGACATATGGATTCTTGTATAACAGGTTTCCTCAATATCGGTTCCAACAAGGTTTTCTTCTGATCTTGCAAGCTCTCAGAGTGGAGGTAAAGCCCTATGTTTGAGAAATAAAATCTTATGTCTATAGGATAAAAATATAGAGCAAGGGTTGGTGGTGTATCAACAATATTTCTAATATCTATTTTAAGGAGACGATAGCCATTGTAAAATGAAGTTTCATCATCTTTCAAAGGATGGGTTATTGACATATCATATTATTATATATTTCATTTCAAATTATCCTAGTGATCATAACTTGATGTCTTGTTTGCACTCATTCCTAGGCATTCTCCTACATATTTAATTTCAACAAATATACACAATGAAAAGTAGGAATCTCAAAGTAACACTTCCATTGAGTTTATCAACTATTAATAACTAATAAAATCACATGGAGGTGATATCTAGATTTTGTCACCGTGAAAATAACTATAATTATCCCTTTATTTTATTTCGAATCTGCAAATATACTTGCAATAAATGGGTCGGAGAAACCTATTGGTTGAGCTCCCAAGACGTGGTCTTCAGTTCAAAAGTCCTTCCATGGGAAACAATATTACTTGTTAGCCTCCTTATTTGACATGTCTAGTTGTATCTTCCTTTTTTAACATCCTAGTCATATGGAGATTACACAAGTTGCCTCTACATTCAATCAACTAGGGGAAATGTATTGATATTTAATGCATACTATCTTTAGAAATTGGTCTATGTTATCGTGGGTGTGTTATAGATATGCCAGAGATGACTTCTAGTTTATATCCAACTCCACATATTATATTATAATATATTATATTATATTATATTATATTATACTATATTATATGATATTATATTGAATACAACTCTCTAGTAGTCCAAGAAAATAAAAATCAAATATCCAACACAAATCCTCTGTTACTTACAAGTCAACACAACAACTTTCAATTTTAATGTCTAAAATTAAGAGACAATCTCCCTTTTAAATCCTCATTATTCCACCATAATAAAAGTGACACAGATATAAAATATTTAAAGGCACACAATACAAATCTTGATTATTCCACCATAATAAAAGTAAAATAGATCTAGAATATTTCAAGGCAAAACGTACAAATTGTTATGCCCAAATTTGGGAAACCATTCCACTTCTAAATCTTGATTTGTAAAACCAAAAACACCAATACAAAAACAATCAAGCAATGCACGAA
Organism: Pinus taeda; assembly: GCA_000404065.3. Lineage (NCBI taxonomy): Eukaryota > Viridiplantae > Streptophyta > Pinopsida > Pinales > Pinaceae > Pinus > Pinus taeda. The sequence continues at coordinate 113,421 of APFE031291953.1, forward strand.
TTTTGAAAAAATGAAACAACTCTTAACTATTCCAATAGAACAACGAAGATATATATTATCCAACACAAATCCTCTTCTCCTAACCAATCAAAACAACAACATTCAATTCTCATGTCTAAAATTGAGAGACAATCCACCTAAATCATCATTATTCCACCACAACAAAAGTAAAATAAATAAAATAGTAACATTCAATTGTTATGCTCAAAATGGAGAAACCATTCACCTTCTAAATCTCGATTTGTAAGTGCACTAGATCATCTTCGAATACGATATAAAGGTGAAAATTAATTAATCAACTTCTTCAATTTTAGGCCCTGAACCTATAACAGTAGAATAACCCTGTTCAAGAGATCCAACAGCTCCATATGCTCCACCACATATATCAGCACTAGCGCTTTGGTACATCTTAACAGTGATAGGATTTTAAGTGTTCTCTAGCTCCTTCATCCCGTCATCAACCTCGTCAGCATCTGCAAGCTGGTTGTTATCCAACCACTGGATAGTCTTCTTAAGGGCATCCTCAACCTTCTTTTTATCAAATGGATATAACTTTGCTGGAATATTATTATCTCTAATGGTATTCCTTATGTTGTAAGCATAGTTCTCCAAAGAGTTCTTAGAATCTACCCTCTTCTTTTTCTCTTCAACTTTAGCCTTGTATGTCTCAAAATCACGAACTGTCTTCTAAATCTCCTCTTTACTCAATCTACCCTTGTCATTTGTAATTGCGATTTTGTTTTGTGACCATTGTTTTTTTCCTCAGTAGACACATTTAGAATACCATTGGAATTGATATCAAAAAACAAAGTGATCTAGGGAACTCCTCTGAGAGTAGGGGGGATACTAAAAAGTTCAAATTTACCCAACAATTTATTGTCCCTGGTTCGAGTTTGCTCACCCTCATACACTTGAATCAACACACCAGGTTGGTTGTTTGATTAAGTAGAAAAGACATGCTACTTCTTTGTGGGGATGGTAGTATTCCTGGAGATGAGAATTATCATAACCACACCTGTTGTTTTTACACCAATGAAAGGGGAGTAACATCTAGAAGAAATAGATATTGCACTTTCTCCTTTCCATCCCCACTCAAAATATCATCTTGCACTGTAGCTCTGTATGCAACAGCCTCATCAGGGTTAATGTTCTTGTAAATCTCCTTGCCATTGAGTAGGTCCTGCAACAAGGACTGAACCTTAGGTATCCTAGTAGACCCACCAACAATAACCACATCATGGATTGAGTGGTTGTCCATCTTCGCATCCCTTAGGAATTTCTCAACAGGCTCCATGCACTTCCTGAGCAAATCCATGTTCATCTCTTCAAATCTAGCCCTAGTAATAATTGTATAGAAGTCAATACCTTCATATAGGGAATCAATCTCAATGGTGGTATGGGAAGTTGATGAAATGGTTCTCTTAGCTCTCTCACAAGAAGTTCTGAGTCTCCTAAGGGCTCTGTCATTACCACTAATGTCCTTATTATGTTTTCTCTTAAACTCATGTACAAAGTGGTTCACCAATCTATTATCAAAATCTTTACCTAGCTATCTGGGTATCACTAACAGTAGAGTTCACCTCAAAAATTCCCTCTTCAATTATGAGCATAGACACATCAAAAGTGCCTCCACACGAATTAAAGATAAGAACATTCTTCTCACCAGAACTACTAGCCTTCTTGTCAAGCCCATAAGAAATACCAACAATAGTGGGCTCATTAATAATTCTCATAACATTCAACCTATATATTTCACCTTCTTTCTTGGTTGCCTTCCTTTGAGAACCCTTGAAGTATGCAGGAAAAGTGACCACAACATTCTTAACATTGGTCCTACATAAGCTTCTGCAATCTCCTTCATCTTAGTTAAATACATGGAAGATATATCTTTGGCTGCAAAATGCTTCTCCTCCGCTTTGTATGTTACAATGATCTTGGGCTTATCACCAACCCCTGAAATGACCTTGAAACGCCATAATTTCACATCACTCACAATGGAGGGATCGAGAACCTCCTACCAATCAACTGTTTTGCTTATGCAATAACATCAAAAAAACTGATTTAGATGAACACAAATGTAAATTTTACACACAATCTAATGACAAACCTATTTCTCATAACATTTTGAAACAAGGTTTACTAATTACTTGGGATTTCCAAGCCACTGATGACACCGAAGACATGAACATTTCTATAGGTAAACAATACTAGCATCAGGCATTAAAAAAATATTTGAAAAAAATTACTAAGTTAACTTGCAAATCACACCACATAAAACCAAACCACCATCACTAAATGCCACCATCCTTCCTCGATTTTCTCCATGATTATCAATCCTTCACAAATTCCATTAAAACATAATGCATGGCTTATTCATAGGGTCGAGGGTTGTAAGCTCCAAGATAAATGAAGAGGTTACAATGCATGGCTTATTCACAGAGCTGAGGGTTGCGACCTCCAAGATAAATTAAGAGGTGACAATGCATGGCTTATTCATAGGGTCGAGGGCTGCAAGCTCCAAGATAAAACTAAGAGGTTGCATAGTTCGTAGGCCCGAGGGCTGCGAGATCCCAGATAAACCTAAGGGGTTGCACGGGCTTAACGAATAACCAACAAAAACTTAACAATAATTAAAATTAACAATAACAAATATTATGGTTGCCCATAATAGTTAATCCTATGGCAGATCATTCTTCAATAATCTAACAATAGATCTAACGATGTTGACAAGTAAAGAGTGGCAACTAGGAGATTTCTTCTCAAAGGGGAACACCTTACGACGTAATTATTATTATTATATTACTTAATATTATGTGGGATCTAAAACTCCTCTTCTGGTGGGATCTAAAGGTTCCTCTCAAGAGAGCACCACATCACTTTATCCTCATCAAACTTTACATCGCTTCGAACAATTGTAATGCTGAGGGATGACAAGTACACATGGTAGTTGTGGGGAGTTTTTGTGTAACCCAAAAATACTCCCAATTCTATGGTCAGCTCAAGCTTATTCCTTGATTTTTTGGAGACACAGTAGTAAATAGAGGCTCTAAAAATCCTGAAGTGTGACACATATGAATTTCTCCCAGAGAAAGCCTCCTCCAGTGTAATCATGCCAAGAATTTGATGAGGACTCTAGTTCTTCAAATAGACTGTTGTGTTGCATGCCTCAGCCCACAAATGCAGAGGTAGGCCTTGGACATGCAACATCACCCTTGTTGCTCGCACAATGCAATGGTTCTCTCCCTCAACCACCCCATTCTTCTGTGGGTTGTGGGGTGTTGTCAACTCTCTTCGAATGCCTTCTTTCACACATAAATTTTTAAATTCATTCAACACGTACTCACCTGAATTATTTCTCATTGGAGCCTTCACCTTCTTTCTATTTTATTTATCAACAAGTGTCTTAAATTCTACAAACTTGGAGAATGTCTCATCTTTCTTCTGCCTGAAGAAGATCCAACACTTCCATGAGAAGTCATCAATAAAAGTGACAAAATATTTGTGTTTGGCAGTGGAGGCTTTCAAGAAAGGTCCACAAACATCGGAGTGAATCCTTTCTAGGACTACATGTCCTTTGTTGTCATGATCATGGAATGTCAATTTTCTATATTTATTGAACGTACACCCTTTGCATACATCCTATTGTTTAAGTGATCCTTTAGGGATGTTAGTGGTTATTTTTTGTATAATATTCAACATGCCATGATGAAAATGGACTTCTTTTGTGCCAAAGTTCACTAACATTGAGTCCCTGCACTTTCTTCGCCTTAGTGCTTAATGCAACATAGCCTTCCACATTTAGCTTATATAGGTTCGTTACATGAACCCCAATTTGTTTCACCTATCCCATGGCTATGTGTCTCAAGAATGATTTTCCTTTGTACAAGATTAGATCATAACCATGTCTTCCAAAACTGCAACAAAGATGAGATTTTCTTTAAGCCGAGAACAAACATGACATCCTTGAGCCCGAGAGGGGAACTTGACTCCCTATGAAAGATGAATTTCCCAATACTAGTCACATTGTGCCTTCCTTGACCCCCTACCTTGATGTGCATATGGAGATCTTTCTCCTCCATTTCACTGAAAAAATCTCTACACCCTATCATGTGGAATGATGCACCACAGACAAAGTACCACATGCTCCCCATCACTGTTCTGGACATGCATGTGATAAGGGTAAAGTCAAACTCGAATTGTGAAGCCAAGAGTTCAGTTGCTCCTCCTCCTAAGGTCTTCTTACTTGCATTTTTGTGTGGACACTTCGTGGAATAGTGGTTGTATTCATGGCAATGGGAGCATTTAATTTTTGACAAATATTTCTTCTTTCCTCCTTGGCTAGATTCTAGTTTGGTTTAAGATTTCATCCCTTTTCCCATATTTTCCTTTCTAACAAATGCAAATTTGTATTCATCCTTGCCCTTGGATGAGGTCTGAACTCTATTATATCGCCTTATTTCCTCTTGTTCCAAATTAGACCAAAAGTGTTACCAATTCAGGTGTTTCTCCCTTCTGTTCACTGAATCTTGACAGCTACGCTAGCTCTTGGGAAGGCCTAGAAGGGCTAGGCTAACCAAGTCATCCTCTGAAACAATAATGCCAACTTCTGTAAGCTCATCATGAAATTGTGTGAGATTTCTTAGATACTATGAGATAATGTCATTCTTTTGCATATTTATATTTCAAAGTTTATCCTTGAGCACCAACTTCTTATGGTCACTACTATTCTGGAATAGATCTGTCAATGCCTATCACATTACATAAGGATTTTATTTCCCATGGATATTGGTGATAATGTGGTTGTCTAATCCCTCCAATATTATTCTCCTCACCTTGGCTACATCTTTCTTCCACTCAACAAGATTTTGGGCATCAAATTTTGATGCCTTTCCAACATCGCTCTTGATGTATTCTAGCAATCCATTGAAATCAAATACCTCCTCCATGCGATGAAATTAGAGTTTCCTTCCAATTCATACTATAGCCTCAACCCATTGAAGGTCATCTTCTGATCTCTGAAGAGATCCTGCTACACTGAATTGAAAATTCTAACCTTGTGAAACAACTTCAAAATTCCTGCTCTGTTGTGAATCCTTCTCTCATACCATGTAGAAATTATGGTTTATATTTGCAACTTCTCATGAATTTTTTTCAAAATTACAAGACACAAACCTATTCTACTTCTCTCTGGAAGTTAATTCGCAATTTAGAACAAAAAATTTAGACATGCAATAAGAAATAACACACGTGCACACAATATTTTTCCTACGGAAAGAAATTTGCTAAAAAAACCAATGTCTGCTTGCATTGATTTGATGAATAAAGATGTATTAAAATTTCCTTGCTCAACTGAGCACAACCTGCAAGTGAATAACCTCTCTCTCTACTTACTGAGAAGCTCTAACATAGAATTAGTCATTTTTTTCCTCTGCTTGAGGTCCTATTTCTGTGTGCAATTCATTGAGAAATTAGGCCCCTATTACTTAGGAATTTTTTCCAAAATAGATTCCCAATACCTAGGGTTGATCAACTTACTACATGCAACACTTATACACTCAAGACTAGTCTACAACTGATGTTACACTGCCTTGGAATATCCACCACATCTGGGGAACTCAAATTATTTGCATGCACTATCTATTTTGGGTCGACTAATCAATTAACTAGATGATCACTAAGTTTGACTGAAGTCCCACTACATAACTGACCTTCCACTAGTTCCTCCAACAGTTAGAATTAGTTTAACTGAAAACAACTTGGGATAAATGACTTTGATTTCTACAAATTAGCAGTCATGCATTGTTAACTAAACTCTAACTCCTCCAACTCGAATTTATTGAGTAAACTGGGTGACACAATCCATGTCATACAAGTTAATTACATCCAAGTTATCTATCGATGTGGAAATTCAATTTTTCTCAATTTAATTAAGGTAAAATCAAATTGAGAACTTCTTGTTGCATTTTTCAACAATCCTTTAGGTGAATCTAATCCGTGTTTTTGATGATAGTGAGGAGTTATAGTACAACAATGTGTTGATAACAACAACCAGTGGATAGAAGTAGCGTTCAAAAGAAATGAAACAGTCAAAAAACACATATTAAAACACAATCAATGGAGACCTCGAAAAGTACTTGAACTATGTTATTGTCTATCCACAGTTAGTGAAAGTGCCTCCATCGCTCCTCTCACGAAGCACACCTATGTTGTCAACCTCCATCAACCTAAATCTCATCAGTCGTTATTGGCCTCCATCCCTCCACTTCCTGAAGAAGCCATCAACAACGTAAAGACATACTCTTAATCCTTTACCCTTTTTTACTAGCGCCTCATATTGAAAATTGAAGACAAATTAAATTTTAAGAAAAAAAAAATTATGTTTAAAAATTGTCTTAAAATTCACTTCCATGTACTAGTTCCAAATGCAACAATAGACAAGTTGTCTCTAATCGTATCAATAGAGATTGAAGGGACAAAAGAGGAATTGATATCTAGGAAATCTTGCCAAGAAAAGTTGTCACATTCTTTAGATCTGGCTACCCCCACAAAACGGAGAGCCCAAAAAATGTCTTATATAAGATAACATGAATGAAAAGTGAAATAAAACCCTAGGTATAGGCGCGAGACATTAGTAGCCTGCAATCTAGTGGACTTATAGTGCATTGTCAAAGTTAATTTTGTAGTTGTTAGATAATATTGTCTTGAATTGATATGTTTTTTCTTAATTGTTAATTATCTTAAATGAGTTTCGTCTTAAGTGGCCATTGTCTTAAATATAAAGTTTTGTCTTAAAATATTTTTGTTTTGTCTTAAATATAAAATTTTGTCTTAAACTGTTTTTGTCTTAAATATAAAGTTTTGTCTTAGAAGATTTAATTGTTTGTCTTAAAATATTTTTGTATTAAATATAAAGTTTTGTCTTAAAGTATTTTGGTCTCAAACTGTTTTTGTCTTAAAGTTAAAGTTTTGTCTTAGAATATTTTGTCTCAAACTATTTTTGTGTTAAAATTTATATTTAAGACAATTCAATTGTATTAACTTTTAATGTAAAATAACTAAAATAAAAGTGACTTTTAAGACAAAAGATTTATTTTGTCTTAAAAACATGTCTGTGTTAAAGTTTATTCAAGTGATATTAACTTTTAATGTAAAATAACTAAAATAAAAAGTGACTTTTTAATACAAAATATTTCTTTTATCTTAAAAAATGTATTAAAAGTACAACTTGGTAACATAAAAACTTTTTTTATTTTAGTTTTAAAATATTTTTATTAAAAAAAATTTTTTTCTAATAATTCGTATTTATAACCCCATAAAATTAAACATTAATCTATATAAACGAATAAAAAAATAAAAATTCAATTTCGAAAATTATTTTTTATTTTCAAATATTTCGTTAAGGGAATTACTTTTTCCAAATCACTTAATAAACTTCGCTAAAAAAATTAATACTTTTTAAAGACTGATTAATTTTAAAATATTTTAACTATAAAATAATTACAATATGAACCTCGGTATAAAAAAAAGTTTATAATCAAAATTTCCCACGATAATCCAGTAAGACTTTATTCCCCTCGAGTTACAAGTGTCTATATGTCACTTATGTATTAGCGCTAAAGTTATTAAGACAAGGTTAAGGTTAATTAATTATCTGCAATCTATCCTTATATAAAATTTCTATATATGTTTTATGTAAATTGATTTTAATAAACTTTGTACAATTGTACAATTATATAATTTAGTTAAAAATGTTATATAGACTGATTTTCTCTTTTGTTGTAAATAATTTTATAACAGTATATTGCAATTATTTATTTTTTACCAAAAACTTATATATTTATATAAACAATATAGATTCAATTTAATTCTTGATTTATCAAATTCAAAATGTATTAAGTTTCTGAAAATGTAAATTTATTT
>APFE031291953.1:135203-166460 GCA_000404065.3 Pinus taeda
ACTTTATCTCTTTGAATAAAATTAATGTAAAATTAAAGTGGAAATTAAAATATTTTATTTGTGGCCTACATCAATTACTATTTTTAATTTCTTAATTTAAATATTGCTTTCTTATTTTTAAATGTAACTTGGCCTATAGAGTGTCTCTCCACTCAAAAAGTTGAATCAAAGTGGAAGCAACACTATACAAGTTATGTTTGTTGGCATAAAAAACGTATGAAAAGATTGTTGAGGATACAACATTAAAGGTCATTATGGTCATAATTAAATTGTAGTTTATATTTATATGTAAGTCATTCAATTTTTAATATAAAATCAATATATAATATATAAAAATGTTGATTAATAATAAAAAAATTCAATGTAACTATCAATAACATATTTTAATATTAGGATTTAGTAATATTTAAGATATATTTAGAAAATTATTAATAAAAAAAATAATCCATTTAATATTAAACATAAAAATATCTTAGTTTACATTGTTATATTTTAATCAATTATATATATATATATATAAATAGGTATATATGAATTTAATTTTTTATGAAATTTAAAGTAGATACAATTTCTTTTTATAAATTTTTTCTAAACTCCAACAAATATTTATTTGGACTTACAAGTTTAAGTTATGTACTCTATACAACATTCAAAAAATACAATTTTAACAATGAAAAATCACACACAAACACACATACATATATAGAGATAACCACCACAAATTCATTGGGATCTATAAGGAATGAAATAAATGCAATTATGTCTTCAAAATTTTGACTCTGAAAGAGGTTTGCACCTAAAGAGATTTCATCATTCTCCAACCATGTTAAATATGTGCTTAAAATATAAACTAAATGGTTAGTATATGCTCATAGACACCAATCCATAATAATCATCAAAATACTTACTTAATCATACATCTAAGTAGCTAAAATTAAAAAAATCATAAAAAATAATTAAATTTTAAAATTGTTATTGTTAGTTAAAAAATAATTAATATATTATCCACTGGGCGGTGATAGGTGATAGGGCGTTCTATTAAGGTTACAATGATAGGGCGTTCTATTAAGGTTACAAGTTCAAAACTCAGTGGGAAAAATCCAACCAGGTTAAAGGTTGTGTGGCTCCGGTGATTTTGATGCCTTAGATGCCCCTGGGTCATGGCTAAAGTCACAGAATAAGCATGTCAATCATCTCAAGACTCACTAACCTAGCAAACAAAAAAATATTAAGCAAATATACATTTTTGAAAAACACCTAACAAGATTCTTAACCATGGAAATTCACCTCCACTTGATCATGGATATTATTAATTCAGAAATAAGTTTTCTTCCACCATGTCCCTATCCCATGGCTTATCAATAGTAAATATCCCAAAAACCATATTCATTTCATATGACACTCATTCATATGACAATTTTTTAATTAATAAATTTAAAAAAAGATAAAAACACACCTAACTACTTTGGAAATAAATATTATGTTAATTTATGTATACTATTAAAAAATATTCTATAAATGAATTTTTTTAAATATTATGTCTTGAAAATTATTAATAATTAAATTAAAATATATTAAACTATTCTAAAATAAAATATACTTATTTTACATAATAAAAAAATTATAAATTATTTTCATTGAAACAAAAAATTAATTCTAAATATTATTTAAATTTTTAATTAAAAAATAATGTAAATAATATTTAAAAAAATATTTTTACTGCTGAAAACATTTGCAATGTCGAAAACAATTAACATCAATAATTAATAAATTCCAAAATAAAATAAATTTAAACTAACAATAAATTAAAAGCATGTTATCACTAGTTCTTATGCCAACTTACATTAAAAGCAAAGATTATACCTCCAAAGATCATTTCAATCTCAAGTTGAGGGTGTGCCTCCCCCATCATTTCACTTTGAAGTCGAAAACAGACACTTCAAAATCATATACATAAATCATCAAAATTATGATAAATTTTTCCCCTTTCAAATGCATTCGCTTTTCTCGTTGCAAATTACAACTTCACAAAGTGAATGTGCCATTCTCGTTCCCATGAAAGCTTCTAGAAATACCGATATCAAGGAATATAAGTGGTCTTTAAAGCATTAATAATGCAATCTCTCCGGATTTGTTGGCAGAAATTGCAATCTCTCGCTACATAGCAAATGATAGTCTTATATGATTCTGTGCAATCCACATATATATATATAATTGCTATAGCTTATCATTCCTAGAATCTCATGACAAGAGAATATAGTGAAGCACATAAAAAAGAACGTAATCCATTGTTTTCCAACTACGAGAGTTATGTGAAAACAAATATCCAGAGGTTGATCATAATAAAAACTTCAAATCAAAAACTCAAGCCTATGTTATAATATTTGTAATGTGTATATATTCCCTCATCTGTCTTCTTGGAGTTTGCGTTTGTATTTTAATAAGGTTCAGGATTAATGCAGAGATAAAGCAATGTTCTTGACTTTGGCAAAGAATCCCTGGTTCACGTTTTATAAATTATATTAAGGCTAGACATTGAAAACCAGATATTCCAGCAACATTTGCATGAATATATGTTGAGAATCCTGTAAACAAGGATGTTACTCTACTTGAGGATCAAATATAAAATTACCTTAACAAAATTAGAGAGTTTAGAGAGAGTAATCCCCCATACTTAAATTCAAAAAGAGTCAAGGGATATCTACTTGAATGGTTCATGAGGCACAATACTTGCTAAGGTTTTGCAAATGGGGTAGCAAGCTAAGTGGGCTTGATTGTGGGGAAAATCCACAGTTAAGCGCGCTTGAGCCAGAGGAGTTCTGGGATGGGTGACCTCCTGGGAAGTCCTGGTTACCGGGTGCAAGCCCCTGAAGTGATGATTGATGCTATGTGATTCGTTCTCCACATTTCACTAGTTTCAATCCCACTTCTTCACCCCTGTGAGCATCACCTGATGCAATGAGTGCTAAGTGAACTATTCAAAAATCATGAGAAAATTAGTCAGTTACGACTACCTCTCATGGAAATGGTCATATGTAAAATGACTTACTTAACGCAGTTGAATCCCAAAATGATATCTAATATAATGCACTGCGTAAAACCCCCATACTTAAATTCAAAAAAGAGTCAAGGGATCTCTACTTGAATGGTTCTTGAGGCACAATACTTGCTAAGGTTTTGCAAATGGGGTAGCAAGCTAAGTGGGCTTGATTGTGGGAAAAACTCCACAGTTAAGCGCGCTTGAGCCAGAGGAGTTCTGGGATGGGTGACCTCCTGGGAAGTCCTGGTTACCGGGTGCAAGCCCCGGAAGTGATGATTGATGCTATGTGATTCGTTCTCCACATTTCACTAGTTTCAATCCCACTTCTTCACCCCTGTGAGCATCACCCGATGCAATGAGTGCTAAGTGAACTATTCAAAAATCATGAGAAATTAGTCAGTTACGACTACCTCTCATGGAAATGGTCATACGTTTGAATGACTTACTTAACGCAGTTGAATCCCAAAATGATATCTAATAAAATTAGAGAGTCTTGTCAATATAAAATATGTTACTAGCTATAGGCAATAAATCGATCGAACGTTTTAAAGCCCGCAGGGAACGACAGCCTATTCGATAATGATAGTAGATCTTAGTATTCATATTTGAAAATTCTTACTAAAAGCAGAGGCATGCAGTGGCAGGACAAAAACAAAAATGAAAATTCCCGTATATATTTACGTCGTAAGGCGTTTCTCTCTGAAATCAATTTTTCTTTGAGGTTACGTATCTATTTGTGAGCACTTGATTTTGTTGTTAAATGATTAAAATTGTTTGAGCCATCAGATTCATAGAAGGCAGTTCAACTATCGGGACTCTGTATTGTAGATCAAAGCGTCGGCTTCGCCACAACATCAACTGCTTCCATTCCCAACACTTGTTCGAATGTATCGGTCCCAATCTTGTTCAAGTCCTCGTCTGTGTTTCACGGCAAACGCTGAGGTTTCAGATTCAATTCTCTACGATGTCAATCCTTGCAATCCACGGCTGTTTCGAAGGACCTCTCGACGCAGGCGGGGAACGGATTCCCAGAGCCGAATGCTATTGAGCGCAATGTGATTCGTCTGGGTTTAGTTGAGTTCTTCCAAGCAGCAAAGCGAGACAATACCTATTTGTTCTCCCCATGGATTTACAGAATCCACCCATCAAACAGGAATGGAGCATTCAGAGAGCTATACTTGTGTTATATCCCGTGATTCAAATGTGAGCACAAACAACCCGCATACTCATTGCCATATAGAGTGTGAAATTGTGCAATACCCTGTTCAAAAGCAAGATGAATATGAAATATGGGATGTGGCATCGCCAGTTCGGAGCTATTCAAATGTTCCAGCGTTTCATGTTGCCCATTTTCTCAGGGCTTGCTATCTTTGCAAATGGCAATTTAACCATGGAAAGGACATCTACATGTATAGGTCTGTTATAATGATCACACGATTACTTTAAACCTCTGAGAATCGATTTGTTTTTATTTAGTCTCCGAGAGAAATCCCTTGGCTTCTCTTTCTTCCACGCATTTCTGCATGGTCAACATTTCCAAACTGTTAAAGTAATTTCCGACAAGGTGCCAGGTTTAAGATTTCTTTCGAAAGGGGTTTCTCTCTATTACCATGTTTTTGAAAAGTCTTTGTTCTAGGCTCAAGCCCTCTAGAAGAAATAAATGAGGGATTGTTACCCTCTGTAAGTTCTAGTTTGTCAGGGAAATTATAGGTTAGAGGTCATCTCGAGGAACCAATTCGGATTCCTTCGGGGTTCCAGATTCCGGAGGACAGTGACGAACCGGGGTTAAAATTGTCTGCTAAAGATTTTCTCACTACAGCGCTTACATGCAAACATAGTTCTATTTGAATCTGAGTATTTTTCCTCTTTTCTTGATTAGCAAGACTATTTGCTTAATGAGAAAAATTTCAGGGGTTTGCTATATATTACTAACAATGTTTTTCTTCCATTCTACTGTATGATAATTTCTTTTTATCGACTTGTTTTTCCATTGTTACGATTTCTTTTTTTATTATTATTATGAAATCAATGTTTTCTATCTCTAAATAATCCTCTGGTTCTATTTTTAAATGGTTAGCAGTTGTAACTTCTATCAGGAGATTTCTAGTTATTTACACATTCAATTATAAATGTTATTTAAACGTAGATTCTGATAAAGATTTCACCTTAGACAATATAAATGCTATTTAGCACAAATAAAGTCTAGGATAGAGAGACAGCGAGGCACCATACTTATCTCCTTTACAGCAGTCTTAATAATCTTGAAATCTCCTAGACTCAGGGTTGCGTATTCAATCTGCTTAGGGCTTGTTTCTACGCCCGGATATCCCTTTATTGGTGTATCGTTGTCCTTAATATAGACAACTATTGCTAAATGGTTTCAGTTTGCATCCCTCACAATAATTATGGTCCTGGCAATATTTGAAATGTCCTTGGGCATACTATGACAACCCCCGCACATACGAATGTTCTTTATGACTTGGAAAGGAATTCCAAGAGATGGAGATTATCAACCCTTTTGTTGTAGCCCAGAAAGATAATTTTAGTGCTCCCTTTGTCCACAGTAAACACATTATTTGGTGTAGGGAAATAACTTCTTGTCTTCACAGCCCTAGCAAATCTCTCTAATGTTGCATAAATTTCATGTGATTGTGGGTGTGATTTATCTCCTCTGATAAATGTATAATTTTTTTTTCTTAACCACAACCCAGCTACATTCTAGCCCCCCTTTCAAACCCCTGTCTTTAATAATTTTCCTAACTTTAGCTAGAAATATAACCTCTTTTCTATCTACATATGTGTTCGCTAAAGTAATATAATTTCCAACATTTAGTGGCTCTAACTCATGAAGGTTTTTTGTAGCATGTTCTCTTATCTCAATATTGAAATGAATTTTGCAGGAACCTTCATAGCTCTCCACACACCAACATCAGGTTTGATTGGCATGTTTTTGATAAAGTTAAGTGCCTTGTTCAATTTATACTACGGCCAAGAAGGTCAATCAGACATGCATAGTGCTCTGCTATAGAACGCATATCATACTTTTGACTCATACAGTTAAAGTATTCCCAACCTTCAGCCATAAGACCAGCACTATTGAAAGCAGACATGTCGGTAGCAAAAATAAAAAGGTTTAGCTTCACATCTACCTATTCCATTTAGGGAGAAAACTCACAAGCTTCCTTACCATTCCCATTTATACCATGCACTGCAATTATTGCAGTCCAAGCCACAACACCCTTATTATATATGTGATAAAAAAACTTTCCTTGTAAGTTTAATATTTCCATAGATCGTATATATGTCCATAAGGGAAAAACATACAAATACATTGGAATAAAACCTACTCTTGATTATGTATGTATGGAATTTATCGCCTTCGTGCAGAATTGCTAAGTCTGCACATATGGGAAAAATATTGAGAATTATTGGCAAGTTTGGTTGGATGGCATGCTGTTGCATTTGATGGAAAAATCGAAGGGCTTGCTAGCATGTCCATTTACTTTGTATCTTATGATCATTGATTTTCACAGAGTGGCACTCTTGTTAGAGATTTCATAAAGCACTTTGCGTGCATCCTCTTTACTTTTGCATTTAACATACATGTAAATGAGTGCCCAACACAGAGATACAACTGTCAGAGAGCCACACCTAATTCCATAAGCATTTTGTAGAGTAAACATAATCTGGGATTTTACTAGCCACTGTAAGGAAGTTTTAAGAATGAACCACACTAAGATATATATAGTTGACCACATGAAAGTGGAAACGTTTGTTATATTCTTGATAAAATATTCTAATATTTAATTCTTTAACAAGAAAACCAAACAAGCAATAAAAATAACTGAACTCTGTAATCTAATTTTCAGTATGTTTCAAAAGCATCACTGGAAGATTATGTACTTAATAAGCTGACCCAGAGCATTAGATGTTGAGACAGTCTAATGAAGAGCAGAATCTAAGGGATTGGTGGTTGTCATCAGTATTTTGTAATAAATTTTTTGTGTTATCATTTTTTCAACTTTGAAACACCTTACAAAAGAAAACATATATTAACTCAAAACTTATTTCACTTATCCACCACAGAATATCGTTTGAAACTGTTGATACCAAGTCAATGTTTACAGGAATTACGTACATTTATCTGCTACTGGAAAGTCATAATAAATTTAATTAGTCTTAGTAATAATCCCCACTAGAGCGCTCTCCCTCCTTGAAATGATGGTTTCAGTTTGCATCCCTCACGATAATTATGGTCCAGGCAATGGCACAGATGTTGTTATCCTGGAATGGCACAGATGTTTTTGTCCTGCAACGCCTATGATTGGAAACTGGTAGCTCTGAAGAGCTGTTTGTTTGGCTAAATAATTTTGATTTCCCTTGAATCTGTAACCAAAATAGCTTGTTCTAAGTATTTTATTTTCAATTTGCTTATTTTTATATCATTGTTGCAGATTCTTTGAACCCTTGACTGTAAAATGTATAAAAGACGATGCAGAGTATGCTTTCAACTCACTCGCCCTGCTTTTTCTTTAATTTTGTCTCGTTTAGGTTTTTTTCGTCTTCAACCATCAACATTTCAATAATGAAGTCGTGGCATAGAGGCATGACGTCGCCGGTGTTGTTATCCTGCAATGGCACAGAGGCTCGTTTTCGCCGGTCTTGTTATCCTGCAATGGCACAGATGTTGTTATGCTGCAACGCCTATGATCGGAAACTGGTAACTCTGAAGAGCTGTTTGTTTGGCTAAATAATTTTGATTTCCCCTGAATCTGTAACTGAAATAGCTTGTTATAAGTATTTTATTTTCAATTTGGTTATTTTTATGTCATTGTTGCAGATTCTTTGAACCCTTTGACTGTAAAATATATTAAAGACGATGCAGAGTACACTTTCAACTCACTCGCCCTCGTTTTTTTTTAGCGGAGGAAACTCACCCGTAATTGGTGTAGATTGCAATGTCTTCGTAGCTC
Organism: Pinus taeda; assembly: GCA_000404065.3. NCBI lineage: Eukaryota > Viridiplantae > Streptophyta > Pinopsida > Pinales > Pinaceae > Pinus > Pinus taeda. Next base: position 143,217 of record APFE031291953.1, read on the forward strand.
TGGAATTTTTCCACGTTGACACGTTTCAATATTATTTGTACGTGAAATTGCAAGCCACTTATTCAGTGGCTGGACATTGTAGTTTCAAATTCTTTACACATACATAGTTTCATTGTCTTTTATCCTACATTGTAACTACTTATAATGAATATAAAATAAATAATTGTAATAATTTCGTTTTTATTTTAAAGATTTTTTTTAATTAATATTAGATTAATTTTATCATAAATTTATTAGATGATAGGGTGTGCTTTATTTACATATTGCAATAAATGTTTTCAAAACAATATAATGTTATTTGGTTGAAATTTTAAAATATGTTTCGAAGTATTATCTTAGTTATACTTCATAGATTTTATGATATTTTTATTATAAGATATTTTGCTAAATTATTTGGCTAGAAAATATAATTCAAGCTTGTTTTTATTATCGTTATCTTATACTAGAGTTGTTTAGTACGTTTGAGAATACCCTTCACTAGCCTTGGGTATGATATTCTCATATTTGTCTATCTTAATCTATTTATGTATGGCTTTGAATTAGACGTTCTAGCAAAAAATGAATGTGGATTTGGATTGGTGGTTTTCATCAGTATTTTGTATTAAATTTTTTGGGTTATCATTTTTTCAACTTTGAAACACCTTACAAAGGAAAACATATATGCTTTAACTCAAAGCTTATTTCACTTATCCACCACAGAATATCGTTTGAAACTGTTGATACCAAGTCAATGTTTACAGGAATTACGTACATTTATCTGCTACTGGAAAGTGATAACAAATTTAATTAGTCTCAGTAATAATCCCCAATAGAGCACTCTCCCTCCTTGAAATGATGGTTTCAGTTTGCATCCCTCACAATAATTATGGTCCTGGCACTATTTGAAATGTCCTTGGGCATACTATGACAACACCCCCCACATACGAATGTTCTTTATGACTTGGAAAGGAATTCCAAGAGATGGAGATTATCAACCCTTTTATTGTGGCCCAAAAGGATAATTTTAGTGCTCCCTTTGTCCACAGTAAACACATTATTTGGTGTAGGGAAATAAATTCTTGTCTTCATAGCCCTAGCAAATCTCTCTAATGTTGCATAAATTTCATGTGATTGTGGGTGTGATTTATCTCCTCTGATAAATGTATAATTTTTTTTTCTTAACCACAACCCACCTACATTCTAGCCCCCCTTTCAAACCCCTATCTTTAATAATTTTCCTCACTTTAGCTAGACCATATAACCTCTTTTCTATCACATATGTGTTCGCTAAAGTAATATAATTTCCAACATTTAGTGGCTCTAACTCATGAAGGTTTTTTGTAGCATGTTCTCTTATCTCAATATTGAAATTAATTTTGCAGGAACCTCCACAGCTCTCCACACACCAACATCAGTTTGATTGGCATGTTTTTGATAAAGTTAAGTGCCTTGTTCAATTTATACTACAGCCAAGAAGGTCAACCAGACATGCATAATGCTCTGCTCTGGAATGCATATGATACTTTTGACTCATACAGTTAAAGTATTCCCAGCCTTCAGGCATAAGACCTGCACTATTGAAAGCAGACATGTCGGTAGAAAAAGTAAAAAGGTTTAGCTTCACATCTACCTCTTCCATTTAGGGAGAAAACTCACAAGCTTCCTTATCATTCCCATTTATACCATGCACTGCAATTATTGTAGTCCAAGCCACAACACCCTTATTATATATGTGATAAAAAACTTTCCTTGTAAGTTTAATATTTCCATAGATGGTATATATTTCCATAAGGGAAAAACATACAAATACATTAGAATAAAACCTACTCTTGATTATGTATGTATGGAATTTATCGCCTTCTTGCAGAATTGCTAAGTCTGCACACATGGGAAAAATATTGAGAATCATTGGCAAGTTTGGTTGGATGGCATGCTGTTGCATTTGATGGGAAAATCGAAGGGCTTCCTAGCATGTCCATTTACTTTTTATCTTATGATCATTGATTTTCAGAGTGGCACTCTTGTTAGAGCTTTCATAAAGCACTTTGCGTGCATCCTCTTTACTTTTTCATTTAACATACATGTAAATGAGTGCCCAACACAGAGATAGAACTGTAAGAGAGCCACACCTAATTCCATAAGAATTTTGTAGAGTAAACATAATCTGGGATTTTACTAGCCACTGTAAGGAAGTTTTAAGAATGAACCACACTAAGATATATATAGTTGACCACATGAAAGTGGAAACATTTGTTATATTCCTCATAAAATATTCTAATATTTAATGCTTTAACAAGAAAACCAAACAGGCAATAAAAACAACCGAATTCTGTAATCTAATTTTCAGTATGTTTCAAAAGCATCACTGGAAGATTATATACTTAATAAGCTGGCCCTGAGCATTAGATGTTGAGACAGTCTAATTGTGATTTGGTTTCATTTACTCCATCTTGTTTAATTGTTAGTTTGTAGTATATTCCTCATGATGGTTACTGTGTTAATACCCATGTACGCTCCATGCTTGCATCTAGATTCTAAAGTTATTGTCAATAAATGTGCCCTATACCTTCATATTTATGTTGCCTATCCTTCTTCATCTAGAACTACATGATTAATTGAAAGGAAGATCTTGTCTTCAAATTCCCTCATAGCAGAATGAGTGAATGATATTGAGCGACCTTAATTGCTGATCACTTATGTTAGTGCTTGACCTAGAGCTTTTAATTGAGGTTCTGACCTATTGAAAATAGTCATCAAGTACTGGTTGATGGATACACAAGTTGACAACTATTATGCTCAATAGATATTGCAGAAATTGGAAATCAACACTTTTACATAAAACTCAGTCAAGAAATCCAACACCCACCTCTATAATTTTTTCTTTACTGTGCCATAGTATGAGAAAAACTGTTTAACATCCTTAATTGTTTCTTTGGTAGACAAATTACAGACCTGGACTGTGTAACCATCTGTAATGGCCATTGACAACACTTGGAAGTGTCTGTTATGCTATGATTCACAATCTTCTTCTCAGAATTTTAAGTGAATATCTAACACATAGATATGATATATATACTGTGACACTAAATAGTAACCAAAAGGAAGATTGATTAAATTAGCATTAGTTGTTTTTACTACATTCTTTTCATGGTTCTCTGGTCTTGGTGACCAAGAAAAACAACGAGGAGTGTTGTGATTTCGTCTGGGCTTTCAACTTCAGTTTGAGGATGTAGGGTAAGGAAAGTCGAATCCTTCATCCTGCAATATTGTTCCTTATGCGCGATGCTTTGCCACTTCTTTGCCACTTCTGCAATGCTTAACATGTACTTGAGGGGCAATTTGGGTGTTTTTCATTACATTCATTTTTTTCTAGCAGGCTGTAAAATTCTTCAAAGGTTCAACAACCCTTTCATTAGATTTGAGTTAATCTCCAATCTTGGTATCTGATGATGCTTGTCATGGATTTTAACTAGTTTTTTTAATGGCAGAGATTGCTGTAATTTTGACACCCATTGAAGTAATTTTTCCCTTTTTTTTGTTGGTAATGACAAGATTTGAGGGAGATTTTTATATGTGTAATGTTCATCATATTCTCTACTGCTTGAATTCTTTTTGGCTATGAGGCTGGTCTTCAACCTTCAGCGAGTTCCTCTGCATCTATCTGCATGCAGCCCAGTTCTCTAAGTACAGAGGGCTTTCTCATCGAAGAGCCCCTCATAGATGGACAACAGGACCCCTTTGCAGTATTAGAGAGATTTGTGGTGGAAGCAGAGGAAGAGGGTAGCTCTCTTTTTCACATTAACAGTGCACAATATCTAGCTCTAACATTTTTTCTCGTTATCAAACGACCATTGAGGTCACCAATATGAAGTCAGATATTGACAACCATCTCAAGTCGATTCCCATGATTCAATTGGGGATTCAGTTGGGGCTTACTCATAAGGTTCTTCTTGGTCTATCCACACTCAAGGAAAGTGTTCAACCTTCAGCCAATTCCTCTACATCTACCTCCATGTAGCCCATTTCTCCAAGCACAAAGGAATTTTTCATTGAAGAGCCCCTCATAGCCGGAGAAGAGGACAACTTTGCAGTATTAGAGATATTTGTAATGGAAGCAGAGGAAGAGGGTAGCTCTCTTTTTCACATTTGGGTGGTTGGCAAGGGTGGAGCAGGCAAAACCCTCCTCCTCAAGACAGTGTTCAACAGTCCAAAGGTGAGAAATATCTTCAGAGATGACTTATTGCTTTGGCTCATTATTTCCAATAATCCATCTTTTACAAATCTTAGAAATGAACTGTGTATGCAAATAACCACTCTTACAAAGATAGAATTAGACAAAAATGAGGGTGATGAATTTGCAAAGATGTGGTTGAGTCAAAGATTGTAGACTCAAAGGTTTGCTTTATTTTTGGATGACATTTGGAGAGATGGTTCCCAGTTGATGGAGGAATTGTGTTTGCTGCTACTAACCCACCACTCCAACTCCAAACTTGTTGTAACTTCAAGAAATCACAGATTCCTGTCAGAAATTGGAGTTGCAGAGACATCTGTAATAAGAATGGGGGATTTGTTAGAAGAGGACAAATGGCAGCTATTTGTTATTCATTATTTTTGGTTATGTTCCTATTGTTACATACTATTGCCTAAGGCTTTGCTTATATAGCCATCCCATCCTAAAAGGGATCAGCATGTTTTTAAGGAAATCCTATAATGGTTGATATTGGTTTCATCCCTGGATTTATAGGTGTTGGCATCGACATTGCGATTCGCTGCAGGAAAGAGTTGTCAACTCTCCAAGATGTTGTAAGAGAGATTGAGCGTATCATCACCCACATCTAGCAATATCACCTGCAGATAAACAAAAAGAGAGGTATTTCCACTTCTCACAGTCACAATCATGTTTCAGTGGTTAATGTATGGCTAAAAAGACTGGATGCGCTTCTCTTACAAACATCTCAAATGGCGCAGTAGTGCACAGTATTCAGCTTTAACATTTTTTCTCGTTATCAAACGATCATTGAGGTCGCCAATATGAAGTCAAATATTAACAACCATCTCAAGTCGATTTCCATGATTCAATTGGGGCTTACTCACGAGGTTCTTCTTGGCCTGTCCACACTACGCTCAGGGAAAGTGTTCAACCTTCAGCCAATGCCTCTACATCTACCTCCATGCAGCCTATTTCTCCAAGAACAGAGGGATTTTTCATCGAAGATCCCCTCGTAGTCGAACAAGAGGATGCCTTTGCAGTATTAGAGAGATTTGTGGTGGAATCAGAGGAAGATGGTAGCTCTCTTTTTCGCATTAGCAGTGCACAATATCCACCCCACTCTAGAGCTGCTTTGAATTGGTTGTTTTTTAGTCACTCAAATATAGTGAAGGAAAATTGGCATTTTTTCCCCTAAAATCTGGCAAGTTTCATGAATATTTTGGATTTCAATTATCATTTTGGATTGATAGATTTGAAGATGGTTCCAATGAAAGAAAACCCAAATATTCCAAAATATTGAATGCTTAGCCTTCTTCATACCGTGAAATTATTTGACCATCTAACTTCCTTTATTTTAAGCAGGGTAAAAACTCCTTGGAATCATCTAATAGCGAACTTGACAATTGAGGCCTCTTCAAGATGACTTCAGAAACCTAACAACTGGGGACTCGTCAAGATGACTTCAGAAACCTAGTATGAGAAAGAAGTCAGCAAACTTATTAAACCTATCCAGGGCACTAGAGGCAGATAAACTCAGGGCATTAAATATTAGCGCTAATTCAAATTCATCCTGGGTTTGATATAAAGTCTGATATATCAAACTGGGATTTAGATGAGTCTGGACTACTTTAGGGATTTCAGAGAAGTTAGTAGATGGGTTTGCATTTAGAAATTGTAAAGTACGTTCATAGACTCGAGATTTAAAGCATATTCTTAAGGACAATGTTCATAATTGGAATGAACACAGGGGCCTTCATAAGGGGATCAATATTCCTTCTCAAGATTTTATTTACATATTTCAAATTAACATATTATGAAAGTTAGACCATGTAGAAGATAGTCCAGTAATTTTACTAAATCTATTTTGGTATTGTACTTTCCACCATTTTACAAGTAACTTGTGCGAGGTGCATAACAGAGTCACTTTCCTTAAAGATAAAGGATGTTGGAACATGTAGAAGATGGGAAGTAATTCTACTCCATTCTATTTTAGTATTTCATCTTATTTTCATAAGTTGTGTTTGGTACATCACATAGTTAATGTTCAATTAATTCTACTTCATTCTATGTCGGTATTTCGTATTGTTTTCAGCCATTTTACAAATAAGTTTACCCAGGAGCATAACAGTGTCACGGAGTTAATAGATCACCTTCGTCCCACCAGTCCAATGAACCCTCCATTTTGTCTTTTTATTCATCTTCCTAAAAGCTCATGTTCCAAAATAATTGCAAAACAACTTGATTCCAAGACCTGGGCATGGTCTTTCCATAACCTCTACCTTGCTTGGATTTCACAAGTATTTCTATAGAAAGATCTTCTAAATCCATATGAGTTCAATAGTTTTATAATCCTTTTCGCCCTTTTTAAGGCGGGAAGAGCCAATAGGGTGTTTACACCACACAAATTAATGCAACACCTAAGTTATTTTAAGAAGTTGAAACACAAGGTGCAGGGAGTGAATCTTCTGAAGGGGATTCTGATAGGCCAAATATGGCTTGCCCGCTAGGACGGTGAACTTAAAAAAAAGAAGTGTCTTAAGTGTTCCATGATAAAGCACTTGCTAATGCTAATGGCATGTCTAATTTCTTTCAGCTGGACCAATGAATAGGTTATGACCAACTGTTCTAGCACCACTTTTCACTTCAAAGTGTACATAACAAAACAAGTATATATTAGTAATTGAAGCAAGGTTGTTTTTTAAAACTACCACCCAGCCTACTAGATTAAGAATTCTTTATGGAATTTTCATTAAGTCTATTTTGCATATTATATTTTTCCATTTTTTTCTGTTATATCAACTTGATGTTGAGCACCCGTGAGCTATAAGCCAATAATCCATACTTTACAAGTCTTGGAAATGAACTGTGTATCCAAATAGCCACGCTTACAAAGATAGAATTAGACAGAAATGAGGGTGATGAATATGCAAATATGTGGTTGACTCAGAGATTGTAGACTAAGAGGTTTCCTTTATTTTTGGATGACGTTTGGGAGATGGTTCCCAGTTGATGGAAGAATTCGGTTTGTTATTTCTAACCCACCACTCCAACTCTAGACTTGTTGTAAGTTCAAGAAATCGCAGAGTCCTGTCAGAAATTGGAGTTGCAGAGACATTCGTAATAAGAATGGGGGATTTGGTAGAAGCGGACAACTGACAGCTATTTTCTATTCATCATTTTCCATATAACAATGGAAAACTGCCAGCAAATAGAGATGAGAAAACGACAAAGGTTGTGAGCACCAACTGTGGAGGGCTTCCACTCACTATTAAAGCCACGGGGAGCACAATGGCAGCCAGAACTCATCCACGGGAGTGGAAATTGGCAGTCCACACTTAGGGAAAGTGTTCAACCTTCAGCCAGTTCTTTGTTCTTGATTGGCATATCTGATTACAAGTTATTTTCTCACTGATATACAACCAATAAATAGGATGCTCATTGCTATCACTGTTACTGTCACGCATAAGTCAATGTCATGCAATCAATGTTACTCTTACAACATCAACAAATCGTCAAGGATCTGTCACACAAGGTTTTTGTCCTGTGTCAAGGTCTTTAGCTATTAGTGCTATTGATGAAGCTTTAGACCTAGGATCACAACTTGAAGAGAAGAAACTGGTAGAGCCTCCTAATCTGAAGATAAATATCACAGATACCCAAAGAAAAGTTCAGTCTTCTCAAGTAATGGCACTTCTAAGTTTGCTACTGAGGCATGACAACACAAAATTGTACATCGTTTCCTTTCTATTTTCTGAGGGGAAATGTACACTCTAAGTAGCCACTTGTGATATTAAAAAAGTGAGCTCTAAGGTCAATATAATGCTCAAACTTATTGAGAAACAATAATTGGAGATATTCAATAGAAAAAGATGGAGATGGGAGTTCCAATGGACAATCTGCTTCAAAAAATTTCAGCTCACGGAATCAGGAATCGATTTCAATTATTATGCCTTTGTATGATTAGCTTATTAGCATTTCCAAGTATGATATTTCTTCTTATTCCAAAGCTGACAAAGCTTGTCAAAAATAAAGAGTTCAGGTTGCGAAGATGAAAAATAAGAGTCAACTTTGACAAATATCCCTGGACTCCTGAGCTGAATAAACTCCAATGACAATACCTATCTTATGTCTTAATTAGCAAGACCCGGAATTATGTGCAATATAAATTCTCTTACCTGAATAAGGAGGAGAAAAATAGAATTCCACATAAGAGACTAATTATTTTAATTAACTAAATATTAATAAAAAGTAAATTAAATCACCTTTATCTTACTAGATTATTTACAATGATTTTAAAACATACTTTCAGTGTTACAACTACTAATTTTTTATGAATATATGTGACTTCGAAATAAACAAATTCACATTAAAACTCATTTATTATGATTTTAAAGAATACTTTCAGTGTTAAGCAACCATTAAAATTTTATGAATAAATTTGACTTTAGAAATAAATAAATTCAAATTATGAGTAGAATTTTTTTCGGGATAAGTTATGAGATGCAGAAGATTCGTTGTATAATCCCAACCAAGGGTATGAGACAAGAGAGACTAACTATTTTTATTAATTAGATAAAAAAACAAATTAAAATTATGATTTAGTTCTAATAATCATCTTCATCTTACTGGAGAGAGACTAATTATTTTTATTAATTGAATAATAAAACAAATTAAAATTATGATTTAGTTCTAATAATCATCTTTATCTTATTAAATTGTGTACTATGATTTTAAAGCATACTTTCAGTCTTACACAACCATTAATTAATTTTTATGAATAAATGTGACTTTAGAAATAAATAAATTCAAATTGAAACTAAATTACTATGATTTTAAAGTAAATTCAAATTAACTCACATGTACAATTTATAGTGTTCCTCCTACCTCTCCTCTCCTTTGGCTATAGCTTTCCCATTGAGCAACTTGGTAGCTTCATAGTCATGAACAACGATTTATATGCAATATTAATTCAATAATTAATAAAAAAATAGTGTGAGGCACAATAAATTCAAATTGAAACTGAATTACTATGATTTTAAAGTAAATTCAAATTAACTCACATGTACAATTTATAGTGTTCCTCCTACCTCTCCTCTCCTTTGGCTATAGCTTTCCCATTGAGCAACTTGGTAGCTTCATAGTCATGAACAACGATTTATATGCAATATTAATTCATCTGCTACATCTCTACATTTCATTTAGATTTGCCCATTCCCATGTCATGATTGTTCCTCAAAATTTATGCCTTACGGCATTTCCTTTGCAAAATTTGGTGCAAATGCTAGTTTATTTGTAATTGAAAATTCCAATTCGCATTTCTATCATTTTCCAATTAATATTCGTCTTAGTACTGGGCTTACAATTAATATTCGTCTCAGTACTAGGCTTACAGAGTTTTGAATAATGAGTATGGCGAGTAGGGTCACCTTCATATAGTAGGTCCTGGGGTCAGTAACGTCACCGTCAGAGAGAAGTTATCGAGTTCTTTGTAATTTCAAATTATATCATTATTCACGTGTTAATATTGTATATTTACCTATTTGACAACTAAGTTAGGATGGGTTAATATATTAAGCAATCATAAAAGGTTGTTTAAATGAATAAGAAAAGTTAACTTAAATTTGAATTAAACTATATAACATTATCACTTTGAATTCCAAGATCCATTATTAAAAAACAAAATATTAAATAATATATATTATATTAATATATATATATTGGATTAATTTTGTAAATATAATATAAATATAAATATAAATATAAATGAGATGTGTAATAAAACCATAAGATATGATGTGATAGATATAATTGGAAAAAAAATATTTTTTAATATGAAAAACATATTAATTCATTCACTACTTAATGGAATATGATAGATAGTAAGTAAAAATAATGTTATGTTTTCACTCTTCATTGGAAAGGTGACATATAATATTTAAAAAGTATTAATAAGACGAAAAAAAATAGTGATGGTTATAACTCAAATATTTTAATATGCATGTTGAACCATAGATTAAGTATGTAAAGATTTTAACATATTTTAATATGAAAAGCATATATAATTCATTCACTACATAATGGAATATGATAGATAGTAAGTAAAAATAATGTTATATTTTCACCCTTCATTGGAAAGGAAATGTATAATTTATTTTGTTCTTAATATATAAAGGTGAAATATAATATTTAAAAAGTATTAATAAGACGAAAAAAATAGTGATGGTTATAAATCAAATATTTTAATATGCATGTTGAGCCATAGATTATAGTATGTAAAGATCTTAACATATTTTAATATGAAAAGAATATATAATTGATTCACTACTTAATCGAATATGATGATAGTAAGTAAAAATAATGTTATATTTTCACTCTTCATTGGAAAGGAAATGTATAATTTATTTTGTTCTTAATATATAAAGGTGACGTATAATATTTTAAAAGTATTAATAAGAAGAAAAAAATAGTGATGGTTATAAATCAAATATTTTAATATGCATGTTGAGTCATAGATTATAGTATGTAAAGATTTTAACATATTATATATCTAGAGAGAGTTTTTATTCTATTATATGTTCTTCCAATTCAAAGAATGACAGAGATTTGTAATTCCTTCAATATTTAATATGGAGTTGAATGTACTATTTTAAAAAATATTAATATAATATAATATATAGAGATGTTTTTTATTTTAGAATATAAAAAAGAATGCATTAACATTTAATGTGGATAATATGAATCATAAATAAAACATTTAACATTAATTTATATGTATATTAAATAGAACAAGTTAGTGTATTGCTCCAAACTAATATAGATCCATTTTAACTTCATATTTTCCAATATCTAAAAAAAGTAAATTTCTTAAACTACAAACTATTTTTAAAATTTTACACTCCCAAAAAATCACATTTAAAAAATTTTTAATTATTTTTTAAATAATTAAATAAAATCTAATGATAATTTATTTATAATGATAAATATATATATATATATATATATATATATAAAATCAAATGAGGCTTTGATATCCAATAACTTTGCGTCTTATCAATTATTTTGCACAATTTTGAAGTGGTCTTTTATAAATAAATGCGTAACTTTTCCTAAATTTTTTTTTTTTTTATTTCTAATAAAATGATTATTTGTTTTAAAATATTTTTACTAGATATACCACCTATAATCACTTACGCTATATTTTTACAAATTCTACCAACTTGTTCAAAATAGCATGGCCTATAGAAAAATAATAGCTCCCCACATCCTACAATAAAGTAATTCATAGAGAATAGAATCATAGGATAAAATTTCCCATAACTATAACCTATTAACAAAGTCAGATAATCAATTGGTTTGCAATCTTTCTCCAGGTTATATTAACATCCTAGAGCCATTCATAGGCAAAACATGAATTTAGTCTAGGGATATTAAAACTAAAAGAAATAGAATGAACAATTTCCATAAGATTTGGTAAGTTTTTTTTGAAAATTTCAATGTTAGCATCTTCAAGCAATAATTATTCAATCCAACTTTTTCCAAAAGCGACCCTTTCAACAAAAACTACATTAATCCTTACTAAGAAAAAATATAGCTCTAAATATCCTCAAATAAACAAATTTATGGATAGTGGAATCGTAGTAGAAGGATGCTTACATATATATGCTAATCTCAAGAGTCCAAAAAAATCTTGTGTTTGCCCATCTAACTCCTTAAGCATACTTTTATGGAAAGTTGCAAATCAATTCCTTCAAAAACACATTGTCAATTTTATCCATGGGTAGAAAAACTAAACCAAGTGGTATAAATGAGTTTCAAAATATAAAAAATAGTGTGTTTAACCAAATATGAGCACACTATCCAAAATCACTTGAGTCATGGTCTTGCAAAATTGGACACTTTGTGAAAAAATTGCATTGATCTTTTATAAATTAAACTCTATCGCAAAATATCTTCAAATAATACAATTTTAAACCGATGGGATCATAACAAAAGGATGCTCCTAGATTATTATATGTATTTTTTTGATAAGATAAGTGTGCAATTCCTTCCAGGTTTATAATAAACAATCCTTAAATGTTGATATATGTAATATTCTATGAGTTTATCACCTAAAATTTTCTCATCAATTTCCCCCTTTAAACAGGTTTGAATTCTTGCATTCTTGCATTCAATATAGCTACTAGCCCAATAGGTGCACCCATCATTGTAAGTATCACACACATCTCATAGTACTTACACACAACTAAGCATGGGAGCTAAGCTAAAATTTGAATGGTCCTCTCGTACCAAATTTTGTTAGGTCCAATTGGGACCTCAGACAAGAACGTGTCATAAACTATTGTTCGGAAATTTTTTTACGATCAACAAGTATGTGAGTTATGGAATCAAGGTCCATAACAAGGTTGAGACCAAAAAATGTGGTCATTTAAGGCCTCAAGAGGTCCCACCTCGAGCATCTACAAAATAAAATAATTTTTTTCATCAGTAAGAGTAATTAAGGACCCAACCCACATACCTACAAGATGAGGATTTCTCTTAATGAATAAGAGAGCATTGCAAAGACTTGATATTGAATCTCGAGCCCAACTTATGTGTATGTTATATGTAAGATCCTCTCTCAAAATTATGAGAGTGATAGTGAGAGGTGGTGTGATTATCTTGTGTAAGGATTAATCCAACTTTACTTGTATTAGGAATTCAAGTATGAACTCTCGCATTGGTAAGTATGAACTCAGGATAAATTTACTCGTGAACTTTAATCTCAAGAAATATGATACCAATAACTTTGGACTTGGGGACTATGAAAAAACTTAAACCAATGAAAAATAAAAAATGACATATATATCATTCTCTTTGCCACTATGACTTCAAGAACCTATTTTCGGGTATCAAAATTTCCACTCTACCTATAGCAATCTGTTCACCCTTTCCTTAATAGTTGCCACATGTAGAAATGGAAAGCCAAAACTCCTTTACCCTTCTTCATATCCTATGTCGATAAAGCAATGTTGTTTCAAATGAGGTGAGATAACAATTATTTAAAAAAAAAAATTGTCACTTGCAATAAAGTGGCTCAATGAGGCATTTAGAATTCAAGGCATTATTACCTTGAGGAACAGAGGTTAGATCTCATATTTCTCTCCACATAAACCAACAAAAAATACATACATCATTTCAAAGTTGTTTCTTGAAATGAAAGAGACAATCATTGCTACATCCTAACTTCCATGCGTACTTAAACCAATTTAGATGCAGTTACTCTGCATTCTGGTTCTTATTTCTCTAGCATATAAAGGCATGTTGTCAACTACAGTCCACTACACTTTCCAAAACAATTATCGTACATAATCATATGCTAGACTAAACATCCAATCAGGATAAACATACGACTATAAACTCCCAAATTACAAAATTGATCTTTGCACCATCTGGGAAACCAAATACTTCAACCTATAGTCCTAGAGTGTCAACTTCCATCCATTTATGGATCCTATTCCATTGTAAAATGACATATGGATTCTTGTATAACAGGTTTTCTCAATACCGATTCCAACAAGGTTTTCTTCTGATCTTGCAAGCTCTCAAAGTGGACGTAAAGCCCTATGTTTGAGAAATAAAATCTTATGTCTATAGGATAAAAATATAGAGCTAGGGTTGGTGGTGTATCAACAATATTTCTAATATCTATTGGAGGGAGATGATAGCCATTATAAAATGAAGTTTCATCATCTTTCAAAGGAGGGGTTATTGACTTATCATATTATTATATATTTCATTTTAGATTATCCTAGTGATCATAACTTGATGTCTTGTTTGCACTCATTCCTAGGCATTCTCCTACATATTTAATTTCAACAAATATACACAATGAAAAGTAGGCATCTCAAAGTAACACTTCCATTGAGTTTATCAACTATTAATAACTGATAAAATTACATGGAGGTGATATCTGGATTTTGTCACCATGAAAATAACTATAACGATCCCTTTATTTTATTTCGAATATGCAAAAATACTTGCAATAAATGGGTCAGAGAAACCTATTGGTTGAGCTCCCAAGACGTGGTATTCAGTTCATGTCTTCAGTACCTGTTAGCCTCCTTATTTGACATGTCTAGTTGTATATTCCTTTTTTAACATCCCAATCATATGGATATTACACAAGTTGCCTCTACGTTCAATCAACCAGGGGAAATATATTGATATTCAATGCATACTACCTTTAGAAATTGTTCTATGTTAGCGTGGGTGTGTTATGGATATGCCTGAGATGACTTCTAGTTTGTATGCAGCTCCACATATTATATTATATTATATTATATGATATTACATTATATTGGTGACAACTCTCTAGTATTCCAACAAAATAAAAATCAAATATCCAACACAAATCCTCTATTACTTACAAGTCAACACAACAACATTCAATTTTAATGTCTAAAATTAAGAGACTATCTACCTTTTAAATCCTCATTATTCCACCATAATAAAAGTGAAATAGATATAAAATATTTAAAGGCACACAATACAAATCCTGATTATTCCACCATAATAAAAGTAAAATAGATATAGAATATTTCAAGGCAAAATGTACAAATTGTTATGCCCAAATTTGGGAAACCATTCCACTTCTAAATCTTGATCTGTAAAACCAAAAACACCAATACAAAAACAATAAAGCAATGCATGAATTTTGAAAAAATGAAACAGCCCTTAAGTATTCCAACATAACAACAAAGGTATATATTATGCAACACAAATCCTCTTCTCGTGACCAGTCAAAACAACAACATTCAATTCTCATGTCTAAAATTGAGAGACAATCCACCTAAATCATCATCATTCCACCACAACAAAAGTAAAATAAATAAAATAGTAACATTCAATTCTTATGCTCAAAATGGAGAAACCATTCACCTTCTAAATCCCAGTTTGTAAGTGCACTAGATCATCTTCAAATACGATATAAAGGTGAAAATTAATTAATCAAATTCTTCAATTTTAGGCCCTGAGCCTACAGCAGCAGAATAACCCTGTTCAAGAGATCCAACAACTCTATATGCTCCACCACATATATTAGCACCAATGCCTTGGTACATCTTAACAGTGATAGGATTTCAAGGGTTCTCCAGCTCCTTCATCCTATCATCAACCTTGTCAGCATCTGCAACCTGGTTGTTATCTAGCCACTGGATAGTCTTCTCAAGGGCATCCTCAACGTTTTTTTTATCAAATGGATATAACTTTTCCGCAATATTATTATCACGAATGGTATTCTTTATGTTGTAAGCATAGTTCTCCAAAGAGTTCTCAGACTCTACCCTCTTCTTTTTCTCTTCATCTTCAGCCTTGTATGTCTCACAATCACAAACTGTCTTCTAAATCTCCTCTTTACTCAATCTACCCTTGTCATTTGTAATGGTGATTTTGTTTTGTCACCAGTGTTTTTTTCCTCAGTAGACACATTTAGACTACTATTGGAATCGATATCAAAGAACAAAGTGATATGGGGAACTCCTCTAGGAGTAGGGGGAATACTGAAAGGTTCAAATTTACCCAACAATTTAGTGTCCTTGGTTCGAGTTTGCTCACCCTCATACACTTGAATCAACACACTAGGCTGGTTGTTTGATTAAGTAAAAAAGACTTGCTACTTCTTTGTAGGGATGGTAGTATTCCTGAAGATGAGAATTATCATAACCACATATGTTTCTTCTGGACCTAATGAAAGGGGAGTAACATCTAGAAGAAATAGATCTTGCACTTTCTCATTTCCATCTCCACTCAAAATAGAAACTTGCACTATAGCTTTGTATGCAACAACCTCATCAAGGTTAATGTTCTTGTAAATCTCCTTGCCATTGAGCAGGTCTTGCAACAAGGACTGAACCTTAGGTATCCTAGTAGACCCACCAACAATAACCACATCATGGATTGAGTGTTTGTCCATATTTGCATCCCTTAGGCATTTCTCAATAGGCTCCATGCACTTCCTGGGCAAATCCATGCTCATCTCTTCAAATCTAGCCCTAGTAATAGTGGTATAGAAGTCAATACCTTCATATAGGGAATCAATCTCAATGGTGGTATGGGCAGTTTATGAAATGGTTCTCTTAGCTCTCACACATGAAGTTCTAAGTCTCCTGAGGGCTCTATCATTACCACTAATGTCTTTATTATGTTTTCTCTTAAACTCATGTACAAAGTGGTTCACCGATCTATTATGAAAATCTTGACCCACCTAAATGGGTATCACTAGCACTAGCGTTCACCTCAAAAATACCCTCTTCAATTATGAGTAGAGACACATCAAAAGTGCCTCCACCCAAATCAAAGATAAGAACATTCTTCTCACTAGAATTGCTATCCTTCTTGTCAAGCCCATAAGAAATACCAACAACAGTGGGCTCATTATTAATTCTCATAACATTCAACCGAGAGATTGCACCTGCTTTCTTGGTTACCTTCCTTTGAGAACCATTGAAGTATGCAGGAAAAGTGACCACAACATTCTTAACATTGGTCCTAACATAAGCTTCTGCAATCTCCTTCATCTTAGTTCAATACATGGAAGATATATCTTTGGCCGCAAAATGCTTCTCCTCCCCTTTGTATGTTACAACAATCTTGGGCTTATTGCCAACCTTTGAAATGACCTTGAAACGCCATAATTTCACATCACTCACAATGGAGGGATAAGAGAACCTCCTAACAATCAACTGTTTTGCATATGCAATAGCATCAAAAAAACTGATTTAGATGAACACAAATGTAAATTTTACACACAATCTAATGTCAAACCTATTTTTCGTAACATTTTGAAACAAGGTTTACTAATTGCTTGGGATTTCAAAGCCATTGATGACATTGAAGACATGAACATTTCTGTAGGTAAACAATACTAGCATCAGGCATTAAAAAAATATTTGAAAAAAAGACTAAGTTAACTCGCAGATCACACCACATAAAACCAAACCGCCATCACTAAATGCCACCATCCTTCCTCAATTTTCTCCATGATTATCAATCCTTCACAAATTCCATTAAAACCCAATGCATGGTTTATTCATAGGGCCGAGGGTTGTAAGCTCCAAGATAAATGAAGAGGTTGCAATGCATGGCTTATTCACAGAGCTGAGGATTGTGACCTCCAAGATAAATTAAGAGGTGACAATGCATGGCTTATTCATAGGGTCAAGGGTTGCTAGCTCCAAGATAAACCTAAGAGGTTGCATGGTTCGTAGGGCCGAGGGCTACGAAATCCAAGATAAACCTAAGAGGTTGCACGGGCTTAACGAATAACCAACAAAGAATTAACAATAATTAAAATTAAAAATAACAAATATTATGGCTTCCCATAATAGTCAATCCGATGGCAGATCATTCTTCAATCGTCTAACAATAGATCTAACGATGTTGATAATTAAAGAGTGGCAACTAGGGGATTTCTTCTCAGAGGGGAACACATGACGACATAATTATTATTATTATATTACTTAAGATTATGTGGGAACTAAAAATCCTCTTCTGGTGGGATCTAAAGCTCCCTCTGAAGAAAGCACCACATCACTTTATCCTCATCAAACATTACATCCCTTCGCACAATTGTAATGTTGAGGGATGATAAGTACACACGGTAGTTGTGGGGAGTTTTTTTGTAACCCAAAAATACTCCCAATTCTTTAGAAACATGGTAGTAAACAGAGGCTATAAAAATCTTGAAGTGTGACACATCTGAATTTCTCCCAGAGAAAGCCTCGTCCGGTTTAATCATGCCAAGAATTTGATGAGGACTCTAGTTCTTCAATTAGACTGTTGTGTTGCATGCCTCAGCCCACAAATGTAGAGGTAGGCCTTGGACATGCAACATCACCCTTGCTGCTCCCACAATGCAATGGTTCTCTCCTTCAGCCAACCCATTCTTCTATGGGTTGTGGGGTGTTGTCAACTCTCTTCAAATGCCTTCTTTCACACATAAATTTTTAAATTCATTCAACACGTGCTCACTTGCATTATTTCTCCTTGGAGCCTTCACCTTCTTGCTATTTTCTTTCTCAACCAATGTCTTGAATTCTACAAACTTGTAGAATGTCTCATCTTTCTTCTGCTTGGAGAAAATCCAGCACTTTCGTGAGAAGTCATTAATAAAAGTGACAAAATATTTGTGTCTTCCAGTGGAGGCTATCAAGATAGGTCCACAAACATCAGAGTGAATCCTTTCTAGGACTACGTGTCCTTTGTTGTCATGATCATGGAATGTCAATTTTGTGTACTTATTGAGTGTACACCCTTTGCATACATGTTATTGTTTAAGTGATCCTTTAGGGATGTCAGTGGTTATTTGTTGTATAATCTTCAACATGCCATGATGGAAATGGACGTCTTTTGTGCCAAAGTTCACCAACATTGCATCCCTGCACTTTCTCTACCTTAGTGCTTAATGCAACATAGCCTTCCACATTTAGCTTATATAGGTTCGTTACATGAACCCCAATCTGTTTCACCTATCCCGTGGCTATGTGTTTCAGGAATGATTTTCCTTTGTTCAAGATCAGATCATAACCATCTCTTCCAAAACTACAACAAAGATGAGATTTTCTTTAGGCCTATAACAAACATGACATCCTTGAGCCTAAGAGGGGAACTTGACCTCCTATGAAAGGTGAATGTCCCAATACCAGTCGGATTGTGCCTTCCTTAACCCCCTACCTTAATGTGCATATGGAGATCTTTCTCCTCCATTTCACTGAAAAAATCTCTACACCCTATCATGTGGAATGATGCACGTCAGTCAAAGTACCACATGCTCCCCATCACTGTTCTGGACATGCATGTGATAAGGGTAAAGTCAAACTCGAACTGTGAAGCCAAGACTTCAGCTACTCCTCCTCCTAAGGTCTTCTTGTTTGCATTTTTGTATGGACACTTCATGGTATAGTGGTCGTATTCATGACAATGGGAGCATTTAATTTTTGACAAATATTTCTTCTTTCCTCCTTGGCTAGATTCTAGTTTGGATTAAGATTTCTTCCCTTTTCCCATCTTTCCCTTTCCAACCAATGCAAATTTATATTCATCCTCGCCCTTGGATGAGGTTTGAACACTGTTATTCCGCCTTATTTCCTCTTGTTCCAAATTAGACGAAAAGTGTTACCAATTTAGGTGTTTCTCCCTTCTGTTCACTAAATCTTGATAGCTATGCTAGCTCTTGGGAAGGCCCAGAAGAGCTAAGCTAACCAAGTCATCGTCTGAAACAATAATGCCAACTCCCATAAGCTCATCATGAAATTGTGTGAACTTTCTCAGATACTACGAGATAATGTCATTCTTTTGCATATTTATATTTCAAAGTTTATCCTTGAGCACCAAATTCTTGTGGTCACTACTATTCTGGAACAGATTTGTCAATGCTTACCACATTACATCAGGATTTTATTTCCCATGGATATTGGTGATAATGTGGTCCTCTAATCCCTCGAATATTATTCTCCTCGCCTTGGCTGCATCTTTCTTCCACTCAACAAGGTTTTGGGCATTAGATTTTGATGCCTTTCCAACATCCCTCTTGATGTATTCTAGCAATCCATTGTCATCAAATTCCTCCTCCATGCGACGAAATTAGAGTTTCCTTCCAATTCATACTCTAGCCTCAACCCATTGAAGGTCATATTCTGAGCTTTGAAGATCCTGCTATATTGAACTGAAAATTCAAACCCTGAGAAACAACTTCAAAATTCCCTCTCTACTATGAATCCTTCTATCATACCATGTAGAAATTATGGTTTATATTTGCAACTTCTCATGAAGGTTTTTCAAAATTACAAGACACAAACCTACTCTACTACTCTTTGGAAGTTAATTCGCAATTTAAAACAAAAAATTTAGACATGCAATAAGAAATAACACACATGCACACAATATTTTTCCTGTGGAAAGAAATTTGCTAAAAAAACTAATGTTTGCTTGCATTGATCTGATGAATAAAGATGTATTACAATTTCTTTGCTCAATTGAGCACAACCTGCAAGTGAATAACCTCTCTCTCTACTCACTGAGAAGCTCTAACATAGACTTAGTCATTTTTTGCCTCTACTTGAGCCCCTATTTCCGTTTGCAATTCCTTGAGAAATTAGGCCCTTATTACTTAGGATTTTTTTCCAAAATGGATTCCCAATTCCTAAGGTTGATCAACTTACTACATGCAACACTTGTACACTCAAGACTAGTCTACAACTGATGTTACACTGCCTTAGAATATCCACCACATCTGGGGAACTCAAATTATTTGCATGCAATATCTATTTTGGGTCGACTAATCAATTAACTAGATGATCACTAAGTTTGACTGAAGTCCCACTACACAACTGACCTTCCACTAGTTCCTCCAACAGTTAGAACTAGTTTAACTGAAAACAACTTGGGATAAATGACTTTGATTTCTATAAATTAGCAATCACACATTCTTAACTAAACTCTAACTCCTCCAACTCGAATTTATTGAGTAAACTAGGTGACATAATCCATGTCATACAAGTTAATTGCATCCAAGTTATCTATCGATGTGGAAATTCAATTTTTCTCAGTTTAATTAAGGCAAAATCAAATTGAGAATTTCTTGTTGCATTTTTCAAAAATCCTTCAGGTGAATCTAATCCATGTTTTTGATGATAGTGAGGAGTTCTAGTACAACAATGTGCTGATAACAACAGCCATTGGATAGAAGTAGCGTTCAAAAGAAATGAAACAGACAAAAAACACATATTAAAACATAATCGATGGAGACCCCGAAAAGTATTTGAACTATGTTATTGTGTATCCATGTTCAGTAAAAGTGCCTCCATTTCTCCACTCACGAAGCACACCTATGTTTTCGACCTCCATCAACCTAAATCCCATCATTCGTTGTCGGCCTCCATCCCTCCACTTCCTAAAGAAGCCATCAACAACATAAAGACATACACTTAATTTGTTACCTTTTTTTACTAGCACCTCGTATTGAAAATTGAAGGAAAATTAAATTTTAAGAAAAAAAAAAAAGTTTACAAATTGTCTTAAAATCCCCTTCTGTGTAGTAGTTCCAAATGCAACAACAGACAAGTTATCTCTAATCATATCAATAGAGATCGAAGGGACAAAAGAGGAATTGATATCTAGGACATCTTGTGAGGAAAAGTTGTCACATTCTTTAGATCTGGCTACCCCCACGAAACGGAGAGCCCAAAAAATGTCTTATATAAGATAACATGAATGATAAGTGAAATAAAACCCTAGGTATAGGCGCAAGACATTAGTAGCCTGCAATCTAACAGACTTAGAGCGC
Organism: Pinus taeda; assembly: GCA_000404065.3. Lineage (NCBI taxonomy): Eukaryota > Viridiplantae > Streptophyta > Pinopsida > Pinales > Pinaceae > Pinus > Pinus taeda. The sequence goes on from APFE031291953.1 coordinate 164,726, forward strand.
ATTGTTAGAGTTAATTTTGCAATTGTTAGATAATATTGTCATGAATTGATATGTTTTTTTCTTAATTGTTAATTATATTAAATGAGTTTCCTCTTAAGTGGCCATTGTCTTAAATTTAAAGTTTTGTCTTAAAATATTTTTTTCTCAAACTGTTTTTATCTTAAATATAAAGTTTTGTCTTAAAATAATTTTGTCTTAAAGAGGATTGCGAGTAGAGTCACCTTCATATAGTAGGTCCTGGGGTTATTAACGTCACCGTCATAGAAAAGTTATCGAGTTCTTCGTAATTTCAAATTATATCATTATTCATGCGTTAATATTGTATATTTACCTATTTGACAACTAAGTTAGGATGGGTTTCCCACTTTCTTAAAAAATATATTAAGCAATCATAAAAATTTGTTTAAATGAATAAGAAAGGTTAACTTAAATTTAAATTAAACTATATCACATTATCACCTTGAATTCCAAGTATCCATTATAAAAAAAAATCAAAATATATTTTGCATTAATTTTATAAATAATATAATTTTAAAATAAAATACACGATATAATGAGATGTCTAATAAAACCATAAAATATGATGTGTAAATATACAAAATCTAAATTTCAAATTATATATCTATTATAAATAATAATATAATATGAAATTATTAAAATCTATTTAAATTATGTAAAATTATTAATAATGATTTAGAAAAATATAATTATTCTTCATCATTTAAATCCAATTGCTTTATTACATTCATTTGCTTAACTTTATAAATTGCAAGCTAAATTTCAAATTCAACCTAAGATTAAAAACTCCATACCATAGAGGCACCCATGTCCATCATCCTAAATTTTACAAAACTCGAATCACATTACAATATGTTCTTTTGTTAGGGTGTCTATTATTATTGCAATGATTGAATTATTTATTCGGAAAACAAATTATTTTGATTTCATGTTAACTTTAGTTTTAACTAAATATATATGGGGAAATGTCGTAAGAATATATATTTAAATGTTATTGAATTTAGGAGAGATGCATTGTCCATATCGTCCAACATTAAAAAAAATATATATAATAATAATAAAACAAAATATAGTTTCAATAAAAAATAGTAATCGCAAAACAAATCAATGTTATCCATCTAAAATGTCTTAATTTCCACTTCAATTTTATATCAATTTTATATAGAGAAATAATATAATTGAAAAAGAAAACCACTAGATTTTGGATTGACGGTGAATGGATGCGATAGATCACTAGTCACCCCCTGGTCCACTATAATATATATATATATATATATATATATATATATATATATTAATAATATAGATGTATAGATATATACATTAAAGCCTTTTTTAATAAAAACATATATATTCATTCACTACTTAATCGAATATGATAGATAGTAAGTAAAAATAATGTTATATTTTCACTCTTCATTGGAAAGGAAATGTATAATTTATTTGTTCTTAATATATAAGTATTAATAAGAAGAAAAAAAGAGTGATAGTTATAAATCAAATATTTTAATATGCATGTTGAGTCATAGATTATAGTATGTAAAGATTTTAACAATATTATATATAGAGAGAGAGATTTTATTCTATTGTATGTTCTTCCAATTCAAAGAATGACAGAGATTTGTAATTCCTTCAATATTTAATATAGAATTGATATGTACTATTTTAAAAAACATTAATATAATATAATATTTAGAGATATTTTTTATTTTAGAAT